>JAQRGC012223043.1:0-16219 GCA_028659135.1 Plantago lanceolata
TCTGTGTAAATTATTTCCCGCTTTTACACCTGCTAAAATGACACCAATCAGTGTAAAAATAGACTCCAGTGTAAATTTACACATTTTACACTTCAAACCAATCATCAAAGTGTGTTTATAAACACATGTGGGCAAGTAACAACCAATCAGTGTAAAATGTCGGTCAACCCTCTATTTCCTTCTTTTTTACATAGGTAAAAATACACCGCGTAAAAAGGGAGGTTGACCGCGTTTTAAAACGCGTTCAAACCAAACAGGCCCTAATGCCAACCCCAGTACTGGTTCTGGTTTTGTATCGTTTGGATAGAATTACATTTGGAAGTGACGAAATGGAACACTCAACAAACTAACTGACAAAACTTATTTGATTTTATCCCTATTTACAGATGAACTGAAAATACTCAGAAACTCCATTGTCATCTTCATCTTCATCAACCTTCCTTCTCCACTCCTCCGTTATCCACCACCACCGCAAAATCAACAATGGGCAAGCTCACCTCCACCTCTCAACTCCCCTCCGAATTCAAGCTCGTCGGCTTCAAAAACTTCACCCGCGCAAACCCTAAATCCGACCATTTCCCCGTCCGCCGCTTCCACCACATCGAATTCTTCACCGGCGACGCCACAAACACTTCGCTCCGCTTCTCGTGGGGCCTGGGGATGCCTCTCGTCGCCAAATCAGACCTCTCCACCGGCAACTCGGTTCACGCCTCTTACCTTCTCCGCTCCGGTGATCTCAATTTCCTATTCACCGCTCCTTACTCTCCGGCGATCACTGCTTCAGCTTCCTCCGCCTCCATTCCGAGTTTCTCCGCCGGTATCCACCACGCATTCACCTCGTCTCACGGATTAGGTGTCCGTGCGGTTGGGATTGAAGTGGATTCGGCTTTTACTGCTTTTTCTGAGTCGGTTTCGCGCGGAGCGAAACCTGTTTCGCCGCCGGTTTTGTTGTCGGATGGAAAATCAGCTCTGGCTGAAGTGCATTTGTATGGAGATGTGGTGTTGAGGTTTGTCAGCTTGGGGTTAGGGTTTAAAGATTTTTTACCTGGTTTTGAGGTTGTGGAAAATGGTGTGGCTTATAAGGAGCTGGATTATGGAATTAGGAGGCTGGATCATGCTGTAGGGAATGTGCCGGAGCTAGCTCCGGTGGTGGAGTACTTGAAGGGGTTTCTGGGGTTTCATGAGTTTGCGGAGTTTACGGCTGAGGACGTTGGGACGGCGGATAGCGGGTTGAATTCGGTTGTTTTGGCGAATAACGATGAGAATGTGTTACTTCCGTTGAACGAACCGGTGTATGGGACGAAAAGGAAGAGTCAGATACAGACTTATTTGGAGCATAATGAAGGGGCGGGTTTGCAGCATTTGGCATTGATGAGTGAGGATATTTTCTGGACTCTTAGGGAGATGAGGAAGAGGACTGGGCTTGGGGGATTCGATTTCATGCCTTCGCCACCGCCTACTTACTATAAAAACTTGAAGGGGCGAGTTGGGGATGTGTTGAGTGATGAGCAGATTGAGGAGTGTGAGAAGTTAGGGATCTTGGTGGACAGAGATGATCAGGGGACTCTTCTGCAGATATTCACCAAGCCTATTGGTGATAGGTAACAATTTACGCTAATAGTTTCTTTTAACATGGTTATACTAAGTGCGTGCAATGCGATGGTCCGTAATATATAGTACAAACAATTTATGGCAGATGTTCCAAATTGTTGCATGAATATTGCATGTCTCTTTATTTGAGCATGTAGTTATAATGGCGATCAATCAATTTCGCTCTGCTATTACTTTTATGGACAAAATCTGAATTTAAGATTAGAAACAAATCTATAACATTAGGAGTTGAACCCATGATCTTTACATTATGGGGGTTCTCTAACATTGAAGTATGAATTTTGTGCTGTGGTTATAACCGGTCGTGATCACTCATGTTTATTATCGTAGATCCTGTATGTTTCTTTATGATAGTTCATAATGCCGTCTCCATGACTTAGTTAAGGAAATATTGAAAATTTTCAGTTGTTGATAGTCATCAGGACGTCAATTCCGTGTTTCATTTGAAACTTCCAAGCATATCCAATATAGAGGTTGGTTTTTAAATTCCGTAAACATAATTTCTAGACTTGACTGCTTTTGACTAAAACGGATCATGGTTTTAGATTACATTTCAGTTATTCGGTAACTTACTTCTTCGGGGTTATCTATGCTTGAGTTTGAAATACCCTCTGATAACCTGGTCTTGGATAATATTGCCGTAGACTGCTAGTTAATGTTAGCATACATACACAATCATTCTGGTAGGACAGTACTTTGTATTCTGATGATGTTTTATGTGATTGTTTCTATGACCATCTGTAAACGGATGTAAATTAATTCTATTGATTGAGAGAGCATAATAGGAAAAGCAACGTATACTTGTTAGTTTTAGTCTCCTAGATTTCTATTGGTGGTATGAAGCATAATAGGTAAGCAACATAATTTTGTCAGTTTAGAAATCATAGGATGTAAGTCGTGGAAATAGCTCAGTATTTTTTCAGGGTAACTAGTAGCTAATATCATCTCATTATCTCATAAAAACATTTGCCAGTTACGTGAACGAGCTCCAGATCAGTGCTTCCTTAGATGTGTTAAATTCACGTTATGAACTTGATTGCCAGTGATGTTACTCACTTTGTTACTTTGAGCATCTGATGTCATAACTAGGTGTATGAGTATTTTGCTTGATTTTACTCTATTTCTAAGATGCCAGTTAATATTGAGTTAATACACCAAATGAACTAATATAGTGAGGGCGGATGTTTGGGCGAATGGAGTGTTAATTGTGGTGTCCCAGAACATGTTATGCCATAGGATTGATCTGGTATTGGTGCCTGGATTTCTTGTTTTCCTGTAAAGTATGTTCGAGTCTTCGAGACAGTAAAACTCATTACTACTACTAATTAGGAGTACCAGTTTATTGAATAAGATAGCTGGAGGTAGAGATCTACCTGTTCCTCTTTATGTAAATGTGGATCATACAAACAGACTATCTTTGTTTTTAACACTTAACCGAGTTGTAACTCAATATAAGTACATGCCTAACATTTTTTTCTTGTTTGTCTTTTTCCAGACCAACAATATTCATAGAGATAATTCAAAGAATAGGGTGCATGCACAAAGATGGAGAAGGAAAGGTTTACCAGAAAGGAGGATGCGGAGGATTTGGAAAAGGGAACTTCTCAGAGCTCTTCAAATCTATTGAAGAGTACGAGAAAATGCTTGAAGCGAAACAAGTCATTGAAACAGCAGCTTCAACAGTATGAAGGTAAATAAAGGGTTTATGAACTGCGAACAAATGTTGTAGGTGTCTATTTAGTTAGCATGGCCTAGGTTTGTCATGCTAATCGCATGCTGAACTGAATTTGGATTTCTACTGTATTTATGGACACATCAGCTCTTCTGATTTAGTTAATATATAAACCATGCACAGAACAATTTCCAATTGTCTTAACGTTACCGTAGTTACTGTCTTTTCGGCATTAGTTATAGAAGTTGAACTATTGGTAGTTAACGGGACCAGATTGGTATATATCATCACTGCCATATGGTTTTCATGGAAATTCTTCCATGAACCTTCTTTCATTCCTTTCTTTACCAGTTCGAACCACGTATGTCTTTAATTTTACCTTTTATAGTGTATTTGAGCTCGGAATGTCTAATAAGTATCTTACGCATGTGAATGCTACGGTTTTCCACCATGCTAACTGTAACCACCCGAGCTATTACTAACTTAGGTGATAGGTCGTTTGAGTGTAATCTGCTGTCAATTTCCTCTTTACCGCTCCGTACTCTCAGTCAATCACTGTTTCACCTTCCTCCGACGCCATTACGACTTTCTCCGCTGCTATCTATTACTCCTTCACCTCATCTCACGGACTAGCTGTTCGTGCGGTTGGAATTGAAGTCGATTAGTCTTTTACTGCTTTGTCCGAGTCGGTTTCGCGTGGAGTTAAACCCGTTTTGCCACCATTTTTGTTGCCTGATGGCAAGCCAGCTCTTGCTGAAGTGCAGATGTGGAGATGTGGTGTTGAGGTTTGTCAGCTTGAGGTTGGGGTCTATCAAATTCTTACCTGGTTTTGAGGTTATGGATAATAGTGTGCCTTATAAGGAGTTGGATTATGTGATTAGGCGGCTGGATCATGCGGTAGGGAATGTACCGGAGCTAGCGCCGGTGGTGGAGTACTTGAAGGGGTTTTTGGGGTTTCATGAGTTTGCGGAATTTACGGCTGAGGATGTGTGGACGGTGGAGAGTGGGTTGAATAATTTTGTTGTTTTGGAGAATAACGATGAGAATGTGTTATATGTGTTGAACGAACTGGTGTTTGGGACGAAAAGGAAGAGTCAGATACAGACTTAGCATAATGAAGGGGCGGAGATACAGCATTTGGCATTCATGAGCGAGGATATTTTCTGGACTCTTACTGAGATGAGGAAGATGACTGGGCTTGGGGGTTTCGACTTCATGCCTTCGCCACCTCCTACATAGTATAAGAACTTGAAGGGGTGAGTTGGGAATGTCTTGAGTGATGAGCAGATTGAGGAGTGCGAGAAGTTATGGATCTTGGTGGACAGAGATGATCAGGGGACTCTGCTGCAGATATTAACCAAGCCTATTGGTGACAGGTAACGATTTATGTTTATTGTTTCTTTTAACATGGTTATACTAAGTGCATTTAAGGCGTTCATGATCAGTAATATATTTATAGAACAAAGCAATTTATGGTAGATATTCCAAGTTCTCGCATTAGTGTTGCATGTTCTTTTATTTTGAGAATGTAGATATAATATGGCGAACAATATGTTTTATGTGATCTTTTCCATGACAATTTATAAACAGATGTTAATTGTTTCTATTGATTACGTGAGCATAATAGGAAAAGCAACATATTAGTTTTCGTGTTTAGATTTCTACTGTTGGTATGAAAATGAAACATAATAGGAAAGCAACAGTATTTTGTCTGTCTAGAAATCATAGGATGTAAGTCGCGGAAACAATTCAGTATTTCTTCTGGGAAACTAATAGCTAATGTCTTCTCATGATCTCATCAAAACACGTGTGGTAAATGGTAATGTTGTCATATGTATCTACATTTGCTTGTTACGTGAAGGAGCTCCGATTCAGTGCTTCGTGTAGATGTGTTAAATTCTTGTTATGAACTTGATTGCCAGTTATCTTAACTCACTTTGTTAACTTGAGTGTCCAGAACATGTAAATGCCATAGGATTGCCCGGTATCAGTGTCTGGATTTCTTGTTTTTTTGTAAATTATGTTCGAGGCAGTAAAACGTACTCATTATTCTGTTGCTCTTTAGGTAAAAGTGGATCATACAAACAGACTATCATACCTAACATCTTTTTTTTCCGGTTTGTGATTTTTCTTTTCCAGGCCGACAATATTCATCGAGATAATTCAGATTTCAGAGAGTAGGGTGCATTCTCAAAGATGGAGAAGGAACGGTTTACCAGGAAGGAGGTTGTGGAGGATTTGGAAAAGGAAACATCTCAGGGCTCTTCAATATGTCGAAGAGTACGAGAAAATGCTTGAAGCGAAACAAGTTGTTGAAAGAGCAGCAGCTTCATCAGCATGAAGGTAAAAATAGAGGGTTTATGAATTGCGAACTGCAAATAAATGTTGTGCTGATGTTGAGTAGCATGCATGCTGAATTGAATTTGGATTTCTACTGTATTTATAGACACAGCAGAACCAGAACGATTTCCAATCGTCGTTACCTGAGTTACCATCTTTGCGGGACCAATTCTGTTGGTTATTCCTAGACCTTGTGACAAAAAATCTAGGCAAATTTGTGCCAACACCCTGTGTGTACTGTATGATGAATTGATTTGCAACAATAATATAATGACACTGACGGACTAAAACAGGTCTTTTCAGCTTAGAGAGCATACAGTGAAGGCTGTCTGTTGAATTGGTTGATAAACGATCACTATCAAAATTAAACAACAATTAAGCTTCAAAATATTCGTAATTAATCTTGGTTTTAACTTTCAAGTACTCATTTGACAATTGATTCATCAACTTAAGTGTTTGAACTCGAAAAGCGTCGGTGGCATGTGATGTACGTAGGCGATAACGAACAGACCATTTGGTTTCATGTGAAGGTTTCCCTACTTTGCTATTTGGAATGGTAACTAACTTTTCCGAAATGCACAAAATAACGAATGAGTATACATCATGTTTTAATGATAAGGACTGTCAAGATTATAGTTTAATGTGAATATGTATGTATATCGTGTATGTGAAAAATATGCAAATTGTTGCACTATAAATTCAACTAATTGGGGAACTTTTATCATTATCACAAATATTCAAGCTACATGTTGAGAGAGCGCGCGTCTAAATTTCGCAAGATTTTGTGGCATGTGTTGTTACAATGGTTCGAGTAATTGTATAACTGAATCATTAGGGGTGTTCATTTCGGTAATGGTATACCGAACCGTACCGAATACCGAAAGTATATAAAATTGTTGTACCGTATACCGAACCGAAATATAAATATCGGTTCGGTAAATTACCGAAAATTTCGGTAACGGTATGGTATTTTACCGAAAACCGAAAAATGTAAACTTTTCTACCAAAAATAACTGCCAAGGCTGCAACCAAACAATTTCAACTTTGAACTTACAAATAGAGAAATTGTAGCAAAACATTAAATATTCATAGTTCAAAGATCAATCCATGGTTCCTGATTGTGAATGAGAGTCGATGAGAAGCGAGAGAAGTATAGTTATGGTCGTTGCCGTGACTTGCTGATCGAATTCCTATAGAGCCGATGAGAGCTGAGAGAAGCGGCGCGTGACTTGCTGCCGTGCCGAATTGCCGATGAGAGTCCATAGCCATCCATGGGTTTCAACTTTCAATGACGACAAAGAGCAGAACACATTTTGAATTTTGAGAGAAGTATAAATTAGAAAAGGCAAAAGGGGAAAAGTCAGTGGGTGCCGTGAATGAATGAAAGCCATGGGAATTGGGCAAAGCATTTTGCTTTATATACTTAGGGTTACTTGTGGGTAAATTGCAAAATACCCCTAGGATTACTTATATTCGGTTTTCGGTACAAATACCGAAATTTTCGATTCCGTACAGAAAATTTACCGAAACCGAATGGGTATAAAAGTGCCATACCGAATACCGTACCCTTTTGTACCGGTTCAGTATTTCGGTTCGGTATTTCGGTATTTCGGTTCGGTTTTCGGTTTTACGGTATTTTTGAACAGCCCTTCACGATGTGGAAGGGTTTGAGGCATCTATATGACAATGCCAGTAAATGGGATGAACTCGCTTAGTGTATTAGTATTGATTATGTTTACCAATAAAAAGTACTTCACTGGAGCCCTACACAATTTGATGTGGTTACTGAGGCAGTAGCCATAGTGGGTGACAATTGACAAGAAAAACTTTCACTTTGCGTGTGTCATTATCTTATATTTTAATGGTCGAATTTATCCGTGAGTCTTTACTAAAAAGTACTTAATAATTGACCATTCATGTATTAGTAGTAGTTCTTTAATTGTCTATTTAACAAAATGAATTGATAAGTTGATTGATAGCTGATAAGGTGGTTGATAGTTCTATTTTCAATAAACTACATAGAGTAACTTTTCAAGTCAATTACCTTATTGTTGTTCATCAAACCGTCAAATAAGATGGAATCATCTGATAAGGCGACGCCAAACCGACACTAAAAATTTTCGGTCATTTTCTCGTGCTTATCCATTCCAAGACAATTAAAATTCACGTGTTTGATTTTCTAAAATGAGCATTTATTGTTTAAAAACACAACGAATTAGTAACGTTAAATCTGTGAATTAGCACCGGAGCGGTCTTTGATCTAAAATCGTGATAGAGCGCGTCCAACTGAATCAACTGAGGGTTTGTACTTGTAGGACTAGACCCACCTTTGAAATTGAGGTCCCAAAAAGTCAAAGTCAAAACCCCAGAACGCAGAGCAATGACGTCACATAGCCATTGTTAAGCAGCTCCAAGCTCACACTTCAATTCAATCTCTCTCAGGTAGACGAAGATGAAATCTCCATCAACAAACCGAAACAAAACTCAGTAAATTGCCGCTGAATTCAATCTCATCCTCATATAGATACACGGTACTTTCTGTATCTACATCCAATCATCTCAGGTTTCCCCCAATTTCAATTCGTTCAACACTTATTCAATTCTGCGCTTTACTGTTTCTGTGATTGCTATTGTGAGGAATACAAATCAGAAGTCTATAAAATGTCCGGTAGGTTTTCGAGGAGTGGAAGTTTTAGGCCTGAAAATGCACTGTCTGTGATAGCGAACCTATGTTTCAGTTTATTCATAATTGGTGTTTTTGTGTTCACTGTAATTGCTCTAACTTACGATCCGAAACATGGTGGTATGGTTAGTGTTGGAGAGGACTTTGTTGATCCTCCTGTGAGGGAGGTTGGATCTGCTGTTTTAGTCGAATTGGGGTCCGTGGAGAGTGTTGTATCATGTAGGGTTGATGATCCGATTGAGTGTGGTGATGGTAACGTGTTTCGTTTGTTGATGAGGGCTGCTATGGAGCGGTTTCGGGATGTTCGGTTTTACCGGTTTGGGAAGCCGGTACGAGGGAGTAATGGCAGCTCATGTGATATGGCGTGGAGGTTCCGTCCCAAGGGAATGGGTTCGGCTGTGTTTTACATGGATTATCGGAGTTTTGAAGTGGTGAGGTATGAGAATTGTACGTTTAATGTGGTTGGGATTGGGGAGTATCGGTCGGGCGGGAATGCGCGGAAAGGGGAGGGGAAGGAGAGAGAAGAGGATGAAAGGAGCCATGTTGTGAAACAGGAGGTTGTTGGGGGAATGGCGAGTGATGCACTTCCGGAGGTGGAGTTGGAAGGTTTGTTTAGTGAGGGGAAGTATCTGATATATTCTGGTGGTGGTGAAAGGTGCAAAAGCATGGATGCGTACATGTGGAGTTTCACGTGTATGCTCGGTGAGGCTGAGTATTTGAATCGGACTCTGGTTATGGACCTGAGTGTTTGTTTGTCTAAGATGTACACTTTGTCTGGACAGGATGAGGAGGGTAAAGATTTTAGGTTTTACTATGATTTGGAGCGTTTGAAGGATACATCATTGGTGATGGATCAGACGAGATTCTGGTCGAAGTGGCATGAGCAGCGACAGAAAGATGGATTGTCTCTCCATCTTGTGAAGGATGTAAAGGTGAGTCCTAGGAAACTAGCTGGGGTGAAGGACACTTTAATCATGAGAAAATTTGGATCTGTTGAACCCGATAATTTGTGGCAGAGAGTTTGTGAGGGTGAGCCGGGATCTGTAATTAGACGTCCATGGGAAAAGGTTTATAGGTCCAGACAATTGTTGGATATGGCTTCAGCTATTGCAATGAGAATGAATTGGGATTTTGATGCAGTTCATGTTGAAAGAGGGGAGAAGGCAAGGAACAAGGGGATGTGGCCTAATCTTGATAGAGATACTTCACCTGAAGCTCTTCTGATGAGTTTGCAATACAAAATCGAAGACCGAAGGGACCTGTATGTTGCTACAGATGAGCCTGAAGCATCTTTCTTTGATCCATTGAAACAAAAGTATGCCTTACATGTTCTTGATGACTATAAAGATCTGTGGGATGTGAATAGCAACTGGTACTTTGAGACCATGAGGCTCAATAATGGGAATCCAGTTGATTTTGATGGCTTCATGAGGTTAGCGGTTAATGCTGAAGTGCTCTTGAGGGCAAAAAAGCAGATTCAGACATTTAACGATCTCACTAAGGACTGCAAGGATGGTATTAATACCTGCACATCGGCCAGCTAAATCATATACATGAGGTTTGGGAGAAAACCTTCGTCCTGTTATTTACCGTGTGTGTTTTACTTTTGGCATTTCTTGTGTCTTATTGTTGATCCATGAGTTTGAAGGGCTCTTTACAGCCTCTTATGCTATAAAACATATGTACTGTACCATATATTGAAAACACAAGAGGGGGAGAGAGCTTATAATGGATTCAATTGTTGATAACTTGATATCCTGTAAACTAGTTATCGAATGTTCACAAGAGTCACTTCTTTGTATCAGGTGTTTAACCTTGTAATTTGTCTATACAAAATCAAGTCTTGGTTAAATATCCTGAGATTATATTATACTATGTGTTTGATCTTTTTCTATATTTATCACATGATATATGGATGGTTAAAAACTTAAAATATCATGAGATATATTATATGTGTTTGATCTTTTCAGTTCTCTTCTGTTTTTGTCTTCTATATTTATCACATCATATGTAGTGTGTTGATTTAAAATGTACAATGACCTATTAAAAAAAACATAAAAATGTAAGTACATAAAAAAATGCAGTAGTATATGAAAATAATCAGTGATTGGTGTTGTAAAGTGTATCACGTGGGTTGTGATCTCTCCTAACATTAGTAAATATAAGTAACTGTTACGACCTTAAAATAGGGAGAACCACCATATGAGAATCTAACTTTGAAAATTTCTAGAAATAAAAGAACAATCTCTCTATGTTATTAGGTTGATTACCTCTAAAGCAATGCCAAACATTTCATTCTATTGAAAGAACAAAATCACCAGAAACTTGTCACCTTTCCAACTTAGACCCTTTACGTTTTCCTGGTAAGTTACATAATTCATTTGTTTTTTGTTCTGTTTTGTTCTGAAGTTACCATTGCATGATTGGTTTCGGTAATTTTCTAATGTGGAATCTACATGCTTGGCTTATGTGGATTGTGGGCAATTGAGTGCTTGTTTCACAGACGATTTCCCTGTCATGAAAGCATGTTATGCAAGCAGAATGTATTTAAATGATGTATTCTTCATTTCTGTACGTTATTTGTAGAACATGGGCGAAACTCAGATTATTTCCAAATGTTAAGATTGTTCAGATTAAATTCTCCACCCTGTTTGCATTCGAATTTAAAAGTTTCTATCATTACATATCTCCTAAACGTTTAATGCATGAAAAGTGTAGTTTTCGTGGAAAATGGTTGGCATTCTGTACTACTTCCATGTAACAATTTGGTGGCATGTACATTGCACGCTAGACACTGTATCCAGATATGTCTAATTAGCAGATATTTTGCATAAATGTCCTAAATATTTAGATGTGTGTAATAATCTTCAGGTGTGCATATATAATCATCAAGAGGGAGTATTTACCGCATAGCGTTGGACATTCTTGTATGATCATTCATTTGCACACCTTCAGAGACCCCCCTTTCTCTTCTCATCCAGGTACGGAACCTTCATATTTCTTTGAGAATTAGGAGTAGTGGATATGGGACAACCCAGTAGTTGTGTTTATTGGTCCAGTAAGTGTGTACTTGCCAAGTTATTGTGAATTGGGGAAATACATGAATAGCAAAAAACTCTTTGCTGTACTTGTATGTAACTTGCACCATATCCTTTTTGATGCTTTCACATATTTAACATCGTCTTGTTTTCTTAACTGTGCATCAAAATATTATCAGGTTCTGAATGTTATGGCGCGAAAAGAAGACATTCCTAATTTGATTTTGGCAGAGTTTATTGTTATACTAGCTATTTCTTGTTATGGGCGTAGAGTTTCTGATAATATACAATATAGGATTCTGTGTATAAGAAATAGCAGAGGGGATTTTTCGCATTTAGCGTGAAATTTGATTGTTTTTCTTGTCATTTACTAGTGTGTTGTGGCACTCCAGGACAATAATGGCTGAACAGTTGAAAGTAAGTGAAAAGCACGAGCAGCAAAAGATATTTTTACAAAATTTCCACTTCGACACCGTGAAAGCTCAAATGCGATCTACAGGCTCGATGCCAAGCTCACCAGCAGCTCTACGGAAGGCCAGAAGCGGCAGACAAAACTGCTTGTGTTCACCAACTACGCATGCAGGTTCATTCAGGTGCCGATACCATAGAAACTCAAACATGACACGTAATAGCATGTCAGTTGGTGCAAAGCTCTCGGACTTAGCACAGAAGCAGAGCGACATAATCATAAACTCAGCTACCTGATACGATGAGGCTCATAATAGTGACTTTCTGGACGAGTTTTATTTGGTAACTTGTTTGGTTTGTTGATTTGGTTTTGTTCCCACGACCAGATTGACAGTTAATAGTATATGTTAATATTGCTCTTATGTATTGAATAGCTTGTTCGGTTTCTCACCGAAAGACTGGATATTGATTAATTGTCTGTGATTCTTGAAATAGTGAACTGTGAGTTGATGTCTGGTAGAGATTATTTTGAGATACTACAGTTTAACTGTTGAAGTATCAGACTTGGAGTTGCCATGATGACTTGTGCTCATCATGCCACACTCAGGACTCAGGTGAGTACCCAAATTGTGCGGTGCACCATCGTGCTCCTACTTGCGGGTGAGCATCCACGGTGCTTAATACCGCCAGGATGAAACAAATCTACCCTTCTGGGAACTTCAATATGTCAGAAACCTAACTCAACTCCTGGTTGATATCTTCAACCAGGGCAATAGAACCAACAGCAGGTGCATCGCCTGTGAAAACCAATCCGAGCGATGCAGCAAGTTCTTGTCTTCATGATTCATGAATATTGATTTTCTCTCTTCACTCTATTGCAATTCAAGCAGTTTCATGCCATCAAGACCTATGATTCATCTGCTGTATTCAACATCAGATTGGAACAAGCTAATTCCCATGAATCTGCTTTAGTTTCACAGTCGGTACTCGGTACTACCTTACAGCACAGTTAACTTCGTCTGAAGTCTAAACTGAATTGAACTATCTGAACTTGATGGATTTTAACTGAACTGAATTGTAGTATAAAATATACCTAAGCAAGTTTAAACTGAATGGATCTAAATGAACTTTCAGACAACGGGAATAGAGCCTTAGTCTGCTTTCCACGAGCACTTTCGGAAAAGCTTCAACTATTTGCCAGTAACCCTAAGCTGCAGATGTATGAATTTAAGGAAACGAAAGGAAATGATATATGATTTCGACAACTGCTGAGATGCACTGAAAACCAAAGGTTGATACAGCATAGAGTCTTCCCCAATATATATACACTACAGATAATAGAAGTCACGCTCACCCGTCACTCTACAAGAGGACGCAAGACACTGGCAGCTAAATATACGCATCAGACTATATGTCTGATTTTTACGATATTATAGATACTCCTATACATACTATGCTGTACATACCAATCTTCCAGAAGAAAGATTCCAGCATGTTACTCACATAGGAGTACAGTCATCTTCTTCGATTTCGTCAGACATCATGTAGTTCCGACAAAGAGGGCAAGTGGTGTTCCAGTACTTCAACCATTTCTCGAGGCACGAGCAATGGAAAACATGACCACATGAAAGGCAATTAACATCTGAATTAGGCTTAAAATCGGACAGGCAGATGGAGCACTCTTCTCTAGGGCAACCACTTCTGAAAACTGAGCCATAACGAACTGAAGGAGTTTGGGTACGGAATTCCTCCATGTATGATTCCGAGGGAGACTTGCGATACATTCCTGACTCCGAGGATTCGGCTGAGAATTCATCCCATGAAGCAAGGTGGATACCAATGATGTGCAGGAAGGAGCGAATGAAACCCTTGAAAATGGAGATGGATAGCGCAGTGTTTGCCAGAATTACACAGAGAACTCCAGCTTCTGCTGGAGAAGGGTAAGGTGATATAGCCATCTTTTGACGTCAATGGCCTAAAACAGAATCAAAATTAGAGCAGATTAGCCAAGGTGACAAGTAACTCAAAAACTACTTAAAGAGAGAACTCTTCCATTTGGTAAAACAATCCCAGGACTATACCAGATACACTCATACCGAAAGCATGTGACAAAGAGAGAACTCTTCCATACAAAAAACAATCCTTAATACTCATACCGAAAGCATGTGACAAGTAACTCAAAACCTATTTAAAGAGAGAACTCTTCCATTTTGAAAAAAAAAAAAACCCGGGACTATAAGTCTATACCAGATCCACTCATACCAAAAGCCAAGCTACAAAAATACAGGGGAAGGCGGGACGCATAATACTTAAAAAAATGTACCAAAAATCGTATCCAGATAACATAACAATTAACAACCATACAAAGTCTCTTACCCTGGCTGAGCAGTGATTTCAGATGCTCTTTTTCGAGTATAATACGCAGAAAATTCGAACATATGCATAAACTTACTAATATGATTCAATTTTTTTCAATCACACAAACTCTGCCAAAAGATAAGCAACCAATGCAAGCACTAGCAAGAAACACACAACAGAAAAGAAAAAACAAGGCTTCTAAGGCTACCTAATGACAAATTCACTTACAAGTGAAAGAGATTAATGGATTTTTTTTATCTCAAATCATATCAACCAATGAATATACAGACACTAAAGATAATCTGTTTTCTGCAGTATAAGCCACAGAACATGGATAATATCATGTATTTCTTTATTGAGTAAATGACAAAGCTCAGAGATCAAATTTTTGGGCTATCAAATTCTAAATGAAATGCAGCTTATAACCAAGAACAGCTCAAAATCTCTACAGAGAAAAGATCCAACAAACTAAGCATTAACTTTTCTACATAACAACATATAACAAGGTAACTAACAAAAAGGCAAAAACAAAACATCACAAAGCTCAAAATTAGGTTACAAAAATGAAAGATCCAAGAAAATTGGAAACCATAAAACCCAAGAAAACTACGATTTCAACTTCACCAGTGAAAACCCATGAAAAAACAGTGCAGTATCTCATTCAAAAGAGCCTAAAAATCCAGAAACCAAGAAAAAAAAGTAGCAACAAAATAGGCAGGTTTTTAGCAGGGAAAGCAAGAAAAGAAGAGATGTAGTTAGAGAACTGAGAAGAGAATTGGTGGGTGTAGTAGTAGACTTACAGATGGAGAAGTAGAGCTGGGAATTGGTGGTGTGATTCAAGATCTTGGAGATGAGATGAGATGAGAAGAGATAGAGTTTCTTTTTTAGCAGTGGGTGAGGGAAGGAGGAGAAATGAAATGAAATGAAAAGCAAAGGTTTTGATATGTAGTATGAGAATGGTAATAATAATATCATCAAAGTAGGAGTACCAATTTATTAAATACTTTTAGAAAACTCAATAATGTTACTGCTACTACTAGTAAAATGAAGTGACTATTGACCCCACCACACTTCACCCATGAAATGATAACTCATCCGTATATGTTTGAGTTGCGGGACCAATAATGAAAGTAGTCTAGTAGTGTAGTAAAGAAAGGTAGAGAAAAGAATGAAAAGACGCAAAGGTGAAAACACAGAAATAAGTGAGACATAGGTAAGCCGGTGTAAGTAGTGCAAGTACTTGAAGTTACAACTAAGGTTATGTTTGTTATGTGGAAACATTCCATCCGTAAATGTATCCATCATGAATAGTACCGCATAGTAATCGTTTAATTATAATCGTTAATGTAACTATCGATGAATAGTATTGCATAGTGTTGCATAGTAGCAATCTACGCCTATAAATAGTCGCCCCTGTATTCGATTATATTCATTCGGAAAATTATAACAATCTCTCCCTTTATAATAATTCTCCTACCTTACCTCTCTAAAACAACCTTCAATCTTAAATTATCTAAGACGTTATCAGCACGAGCTCTGCTCCAATCAATTTCTTACCGAAAAATTCAGCAACCAAGGTACGTCTATTTTAACATGTTATATACACAAGCTATTGCATATCATAAAATAAATAAAACATTCATCATAGTCGTTATGCTGCCAAAATTTAAATATTTTATTTAACTCAAAATACTAGCTACTACATTCATTTTCCAGTATCGTACATCTCGTTTCTTGCATCAATCACCCATGCACAAACTAATAATAAACCCATAAAAATACTACCTATAACAAACAAGAAGAAACTGGGTAAGTTAAAGTCTACGGTAAGAGGAAAAACTAAACAAAATGCGATAACGCAAACGGTAAGAAAATATAAACTATAATTAGCCATATTTAAGGAAGAAGAAAGAATAAATATGTAAGAAAGTTGTGTAAAATTTGTGAATGAATATTGAGGTATTTATAAAGTAAATTGTTACCGTTGTGAATAGTAATTAGGGATAAAATGGTAATTTCACAACTTATCTGTTACCGTTATGAACAGTGGCCATTACCGTTATGAACAGTGACCAGGGACAAAATGGTAATTTCAGGACTTAATACCGT
>JAQRGC012223791.1:0-11322 GCA_028659135.1 Plantago lanceolata
TTTTCTAATGTTGTCTGCGTCTAGACAACGTTGTCTATGTTTAGAAAACATTGTCTGTGTCGATTTTTAACTAACTCGGGAGGGGATAAGGGGGATAAAAGTAAAGGTATTATAGTACTTTACTCAACATATAAGACCAAATTGTAACAAGAGAATTTAGTAAGTGCATTTGGTAAAATGAATGGACATATAGGTGCAAACGGTAGCCGACCAAGAGGAAAACATAGAGTCAGCTGCACAAGAGAGAGAAGGTGGCAAAATGTAAATTAAAAAATTGATAAAATGGAGCCACCGAGTTATGCCGCATGCGGCATCAAAGTTGAAACCTCCGCACCATTACAAACTTGCTTTTCATCATCATCAGTTTGTTTACCAGTTTGGAGCCTTATATCACTGACCACACACACCAAAACTCGTGGCTGGTAGTGTCCCTTTTGCTCTTTCAATTCAAGTTCGATCGAGATATCACTTTGTCAAAACTCGGCCTCTTATTATTGGGCGAATTAACACGTTTAATTCCATGGGCTACACTTGGATTAACCATGGGCCCGTACCCAGATTGTCGACCCAGAACTTCTTGTCATGTAAGAGAACGTAAAATCCATACTCATCCGTTATTTCAAATTGTTTACATTTAGTTTTTAAAACAGTTTTTAAAAAGACTGGCATAATTGTGTATGGTGTACTAGTGTTTGATTTGGTGATAAGACCCACAATAAAATTGTGAGATAAAAAGAAAAAAAATGTAAACAATATAAAAGAAATGACGAAAGAATAATAATGTGTGTTTTGATTTTTTATTTTTTTTCATACTTGGATTAGCAGGGAAGTTTTGAACACAATTTAACATTTATTTTTAGGGTAAATTTCAAATTAGTGATGATCCCAATAGTTTCTATCAAATAAGTAATAGATGGAAAACTTATTTCAAAATAGTGTTTAAATATGTTCTTACTAAAATAGCCTTGCATAATTTTGGATCTATTCTGTTTTTTCTAATTTCCATGCATTTCAATCTAATAGGTGATTTGTATTTATCTGTTTCTTCTTTTTAACTTCTACAACTCAAATTCGGAAAAAATAAATATCGTTATTTCTGATGCGTCATCTTATTCAAGCAACTTAATTCATTCTTTCAAGCATCTTTATATATATTTTCATTTCTTTTTCATTTCAAGCATCAATGACAAACATCGTTCAAGCATCAATTGCAAACCATAATTTACCAAAATTTATTAGGTACCATTATTTTCTTTTGCCCCTTTTCAAGCATCTCTTTACCAATTTGGCATTACTATCGACATTCTTTTTTAAGCATCTCTTTCTGCAAGCATATTTATGAATTCTGATGAAAATATGCATCGGAAGAATCTATTTACTGATAATAGGAAAGAGATGCTTGTTAAAAAATTATTTAGATTTACTGAGATAATGAATTTAGTTGGAGAAATTATATTGAGGGAGTTAGATAAAATTAGTAAAATTTATACTAAAATTAGAATAATCACTAATTTGATAGAAAATATTCACTAAATTGATATAAAGATTTTAGGTCACACTAATTTGATAGAAAGTTTTAAAACTTGCATCAATTTGATATTATTCCTTATTTTTATTTTTTTTTATTGGGCTCACTCGTCGGTCTTACCTAGAAAAAGGGGTCCATCTTTAAAACATGGCATGTTGGACCATGGGAACAGGTTACACCAATATCCCTGCCCAACTTTGTTTTGTCTGATTAACTTAGATGTGTTGTTGCAAGGCTACTGGAGATAGATAGTGATGTTCTTAGAGACTTAGACCGCCCTCTAAATGGAATTAGTTATACACTAATTCGGTTTTAATCGAAGATAAAACATTCAAAGTTACAACTATTGACTTGTGGCATGTAACTTGGGAACTCCTCGCGACTTACCTTCGGAAGTTCAAATCAAGTTCAACCACCCAAGCGTAACATAATCTGACTCATAATGACATAATTACAAATTCTTCTCTCGTAAAATTCAAACATGTAATCAATAATAAAATACTACTCTTTAATAAACTAAGTCAACCTTAGTAAGAAATTGATAATACTTATAAATGTGGGAATTGGGACTTTATTACTTCAACATACATAACACAAAGTTTACAAACAAATAAATTACCATCCATCAACTAGTAGCACTTATTGATAATGAAATAGTTTGCGGTGGGTGTTAGTTAAAAGTTTTTGTGTTTGAAAATGAATCAAAAATTAATTTGAAAAAAAAAAGAACTGATAACTTATAGGATGTAAAGATCGTTAACCAACCGACTACATTATAAGTCGAGTTTTAATTTCCGTATGTGTCTTCAACACACATACTTTTTCACTTTTACATGTGTGTATACACATTTCATTTTAGATGCCAAAGGAAGCGATGATCATGTATTAGGCTCTGTTCAGTTCACCTTAATTTCAGTTAAATTAAGTTCAGTTCAGATTCATTCAGTTCAGTTAAGTTCAGTTCAGGTTTGCTTAGTTTAAATTTTTTTTTTAATTCAGTTCAGTTCAGTTCAATTAAGTTCAGTTCAGGTTCATTCAGTTCAGTTTAGAAAATCTCAGCCGAATTGAACGGAGTCTTAGAGAATTAATAATGACAAAATTAGGCAATTAGCAATGATAATGTGGCATGTAATAAGAATCTAGGCAAAGCAAGCATTTCACGATTCTTACGTGTTCCCGTGAAAAGCGTTGGAATGCGTAGCACGCACTCCTCTTGTCCTACAAGTAAACTTATTGTCTCAACTCACCAAGAAAAACAACACAACTCATCAGTAAAAATGGGAAACCATTTTTGTTTTCAACGCTTCAACAGACTTTCAAATCTCACTAATCATCAAGTCCACCAAGTACAACTCCACCATTCCACAATTGTACAATAGAACTACCTAGCACATTTATGCATTTTATATGACCAACAACCAAAATTAGGATATACTTGTACTATACTTGTAAAAGGAGTGAAGTTCTTGTAAAAGGAGGGTGATGTTGATAGGCCTCATTAGTCATTAGTCATTACCCATTAGTGTGACATAAAAGGGGAAGAAGAAAAGGAGACATATGAACAAGTTCGAGGTTGAAACGGTGTGGGATTTATCAAATCGACTAGTCACTTGCTTCGTTGACGAGTAAAAAAACGAGTTTGAGTTTGACTTGATTGTTAGTGAGCAACTTGAAACTCAACTTGTAAGGTAAAAGTATTAGTGTCTGTTTGGTAAACGAGTTGACAAGGTGACTGGTAGCTGATTAGTCACCTTATTTTTAATAAGTTACATAGAGTAGTTTCTCAAATAATAACCTTAACGGCACTAACCAATTCGATTTATTATAGTTATATGGTCAAATAAGATGAATTCACCTGATAAGGTGACGCCAAACATACATTTAGTTAAATGCATTTGTCATGCCTTTAGCTGCCTTCTTGGAACAATATATGTGACGAACTAATTTTCCATTCGACTACTTTAAAAAAAATTAAGAAACAAAGGTTGTTGTTTAAAGAAGGAAAAAGAAATCACAAATGATGTATTTTTATTCCACATGTAAATAGATAGTCTACAACAATTCAACAACATAGATGTTATTACATAGTGTAGATTTTTGAGATTGTTACAGTATTGATGTGAGATGCGAATAACACGAGAGTGGAAAAGTAAAAATTACATCTAATTTCTCTCTACCTACATATAGATACATGAATGTACGACTTACACTATCATCGCGACTAGATTATTAGATCTTTTTTCCAAAATGCTCAATTAACAGAGTCTCGGTGTACTAGAGACACACGAACAACACCAACGAAAGTGAAAGTACACCAAATACGATTAACCATATGACTAAAGTACATGGTAAATAAAACCCCAAAGATATTTTAACAAAATATTGGAAAAGCGCCCCTAATTAAAATATTACTTGTTCGTCCTTTCCTTTTTAGAAATAAAGAAAAAAGACAATGAAAATGAGTCACAATAAAAATTCCTGAAAAGACGCATATTACGCAACCTGTCCAAAAGCACCAGCACCACCGCCGTGAGACTGGCACCACCGATTCACCACCCAACCACTAACGCCGTCAGCTCCCCCGTTAATTCCTGAAGGTGATTCAATCATTTATCATTTAATTTAATGCGGTGTTTTTTTTTTTGAAACATAAAAGCATTTCGATTAAACCAGAATAGGAACAGAGTACGGGGTGGACGGAGAGGTGCCAACCACCCGGCCAGTTGTTTTAGTTTTGTCAATAATTACAAGATTTGATAACCAGTATGGACATGATTCCCATACTTGACAAATTGGCCTAGATTGGGCATACAAAAACTTCGGAACTAAATCATGATCATCACAAGCAGCAAATTGAGAACTTCCCAGTTTGGCCAAGAAGTCTGCTACTCCATTTTGTTCCCTGAAGACAAAAGATACGTCCACCCTCCCCACTTGTTCCATTGCAGCCTTGATATCAAGGAGAAGGTGCTTGTGCTGCTGGGCCGGCAGCTGCTTCCTGTTAACACAATTAACAACATACATTGAGTCAGTTTGTATTTTGAACTTGTGTATATTTGTGGTGCATGCCAATCTTAGTCCCATCTGTAAAGCAAGGAGCTCAGCAGTATTATTATCAGTAATTCCTACAAAACCACTTGCTGCCCTAACAAAATCACCAGATGAGTTCCTGATAATGACTCCTATTCCTGCCATACCTGGGTTGCTCAAGGATGATCCATCAGTATTAATACAAAGAAAATCCTCAGGTGGTGGTTTCCATTGGCAACGGATCAATGTTTTGGGGGATTCTGTTTTACCAAGAAACTGTTGAGTGTCATTTTGAAACATTTGAAAGTGCCTTTTGATTGTATAGATATTAATTGGCTCATTTTGATAAACTTTGAGGTTCCTGTAATACCAAAGCAGCCAGGCTGCATTGCAAAGTGTAATCTGGCTCTTTGAGTTCCCTTTCAGGCTAAATAATAGTTCAGGAAAGGTCTTATCTGTTTGCTTCCAGGAGATTGGGAAGACAAATCTCCTGAAGTGAGCAAAGGTTGAACATTTGAAAACTAAGTGTTCAAATGTTTCTTCCATAAGATTGCAAAGGGGGCATAGAGGTGATGGAATGACATTTTGTTTGTGTAGCCTACTGAATGTGGGAACCCTACCATGCACTGCAGTCCAGATAAGAAATTTTACCTTGGGGATTGTTTTAATGTTCCATATTCTTAGCCAAGGCCAGGTAGGAAGGTTTCTATGTTCTTCTGATATTAAGTTGTATGCTGACTTAAGGCTGAAATCTCCATCACTAGTGTATGGCCAAATATAAGAATCCTCAGGAGGTTGATAAGGGATGTAATAGGCCATTATTTGAAGCAAGACAGTCCTGGGGACCAATTCTTGAAGTTTTTCAAAATTCCAGTTTCCATTTGTTATTACATTAGACACTTTGAGATGGGGTTCTGTGATATTATTTACATATTCCATTAGAGGTATGGGGAATATCCACTTATCAAACCAGAAACTAATGTTATTCCCATTACCAAGTTTCTTCCTGACATGTTGTTTTAGAAGTGGAATACAGTTTTGTAAATTTTTCCACATCCAGCTGCTATTGTTGTTCTTTTTTGCATCCCATAAGTTATTATCTGGAAAGTATTTTGATTTATATACCTTGCTCCAAAGACTTTCTTTATCCATTAGTAATTTCCAAAGGAGCTTTAAAGTGTAGGCCTTGTTGAGAGCATGTAAATCTCTTATTCCCAACCCCCCATACCTTTTACTAGTGCATACTGATTTCCATTTAATCTTTCCTCTTCTTTTCCCCTCATTTGATGCATTCCAGAGGAAGTGTTTATTAATAGAGTTAATTTTTTCTAAGCATCCTGATGGTATTTTGGCAACAGACATAGTAAAAGCTGGAATAGTATTTGTTACTGCTTTAATAAGTGTTGCTCTTCCTGCTTGTGAAAGTAATCTGGTAAACCAGTTGTTAATATTAGACATTATTCTGTCTATTATTCCATAGAACAGGTCCATTTTCTTTTGACCAAATAAAAAAGGCACACCTAAGTATTTATCTTTTCTCTTATTTGGTTGTACTCCCAGTTCATCAGTTAATCTAATCTTAGTCTGGGGTGGTGTATTAGGAGAAAATAAGATTCTTGATTTATGCCAACAAATATGTTGACCTGAGGCTTGTGCATAAGCATTTAGAATTCTTAACAAACCTCTTGTAGATCTATTATTTGCTTTTATAAATACCATGCAGTCATCTGCAAAACAGAGTATAGGTATATTGGGACCATTTCTGCTGGTTTTAAGAGTTTGAATTAGCTCATTATCCACATTTGATATAATCATATGGATCAATAATTCTTGGCAGAGAATAAAGAGGTAGGGAGATAAAGGATCTCCCTGTCTTAGTCCTCTAGATGGCTGCCATTCTTCTGAAACATTGGAATTAACTTTAACCCTAAAAGTTGTTGTCTTAAAACACTGTTCTATCCAATTAATTATTTTAGGGTCAAAATTAAACTTCCTTAAGGTCATGCTAATAAAGTTCCATTCTAGCCTATCATAGGCCTTTTCTACATCCAGCTTAAGTGCTAAGTAATGTTGCTTAGATTTTTTCTTCCTATTCATTGTATGCAGAAGTTCATGAGCAACCATGATATTATCAGATATTTGCCTCCCAGGGACAAATGCATTTTGGAAAGGTGATATTAGTTTATTGAGAAAAGGTCTTATTCTATTGACCAAAATTTTTGAAATTATCTTGTAAGATACATTACACAGACTAATAGGTCTAAAATGTTTTGGTGTCTGTGGATTATCTATCTTAGGGATGAGGACTAGGAGTGTATTATTAGTATCTGGTGGCATGACCCCTGTGAGAAAGAAAGACTTAACCATTTGTATGACTTTGCCTCCTATACTATTCCAGTGATGCTGATAAAAATGTGCATTGAAGCCATCAGGCCCTGGGGCTTTGTCTGGCCCAATACTTTTCACTGCTAGCCATATTTCTTCATCTGTAATATCACTTAAGATGGAAAAATTATCCTCAGGAGATAGTTTAGGAGTGATTATGCTTTTAAAAGCTTCAAGGCTTGGTGACTGAGTGATGCTCTGGTTGTGGAAAAATTCTTTAAAAGTGTTAGTTAATTCCTCAGGATCCACCACCCAGTTCCCCTGCTCATTTTTTATGCCATGTATAAGATTTCTCCTTCTCTGATGAGAAACCAGTGCATGGTAGTATTTAGTGTTGGCATCCCCCTGTTGTAACCAGTTTCTCTTGGCTCTTTGAGCCCAGTATTGGTGTTTTTGTTCTAGTAGATTACTTAGAGAGTTTCTAGTATATTCTAATTTTGCACCCCAATAGCTAGGGTTTAGATGTATTCTTTTTTGTAGGAAGTAAAGTTCCTCCTTTCTTTGTTTGATTTTAACTTTAAGGCCTCTTAAACTATCCAGAGGCCAATTTTTAATGGATACTTTAAGGTTATTAAGAAAATCTTCCCACTGCATATCTTGTATTTCAATTTTATTAAGATGTTTAGTTAGTTCTTCTTGAAACACACTTGTTTTAGTCCAGAACATTTCATATCTAAACCAATAATGTCTTTTAATCTTAGTTTCCATTGTATCTACCATTATTGGGGTATGATCAGACACATTACTTACTAAATGTCTCACTCTTGTTTCTGGGAATCTATTATTCCATTGTATGTTAGCACAAGCTCTATCTAACCTAATTGAAATTAGGCCTGGTCCTATACCCTTAAAATTTCTGTTTGACCAAGTATATGTGTTACCACAATATCCTAAATCCTCAAGATTACATTTCTCTAAGCAATCAGCAAGTTCCTTCATCCTACCAAAGGATGGCTTATTGCCACCTTTTTTCTCAAAAGGATGCAAAAAATTGTTAAAATCCCCTAATACTATCCATGCACCATTTAAAGATCTACTGTAGTTATAAATTTGCTGCCATACCTGAGCTTGTTCAGAGTGAGTGGGATAATTGTATAGCGCAGTAACATTGATAGGCAAGCCATTGTGTGTGACATTGCTCAAATTTGTTGGAAATAGGCGAAAGTGAGCAATTCTGTCTCCCACCTCATGCACAACAATATCCACTGCAGCTGCATTCCATAGGAACCAAAAGCCTCCAATCTGTGGACAGTCTGGAGAGGGTGGGATAATATGCTTATTTGTGTACCCTAGTTCCTTAAGCACCCTTCTAGAAGTGTTGTTACACATTCTAGTATCCATAACAATAGTTAAGAGTGGCTTATGTTCTTCCATTAACTCTTTTAGTGCATTAAGCTTCACTCTACTACCAGCCCCCCTTATATTCCAAGCTAATATACGCATATTATCCGATTGGGAGGCAGGTTCCATTCCCCTGGGACCCCGAGGGTAACTTTGTTTTACATAGACGCTTGGAAGGATTTTTGGAGTGGAGCTCAGAGTTCCCCCGTTTGACCATGGAAGGACAAACAGAGTATGTTTCATTTGGTAGTTTAGAATTTGTTTCACTGGCATGCACATGTAACGTAGAGAGATTGGGGTAGCAGAGCATGGAATCTTGTAAAGCAGGGGACAGTGGAAATATGGGAGAATGCGAGTTGTGTGGGGGTCCAGTGGAATTACCTTTGTGTTGAGGATCTCCTCCCTCTGAACTGTGATTCTGAGCGCATCCGTCATGGTCCTTAGGGATAGCACCTCCTCGTCTGGATCCTCTTGAGCTGGAGAATTTCTTCTTGGGAATGGAAGCAGCCCTGGCCTTGCCGGAAACAGAGCAAGAGTTCTCTGGGGCGGTGGCGATGGTGTCTGCTTGTCCAGTGGGTGGGAGTTGCGATGACCTAGGGTTTCTAGCAAGTTGACTGGAGGTTTTGGCGGGGCTCTTGGACAATAGCCTGGCCTTGAAGTAGGCCGGGAGGATTCTCCCTTTTCCAGCCCCAAGGCGTGGCGAAAGTCGCTCTCTGAAGGAGGAGATCTGACATGCAGTGGGTTTGGAGCATGATAAAGCCTGGTGGTTGGGCGAGGGGGGCGACTGATGCCCAATCTCGCCGGAAACCTCTGGTTCTTGGCCGGAGCTCGCACAATTTTGGGCTGGAGCAGAGGAGCCGGCCGTTTCTTTGGGGCTTGTGGAGCTGGAGCTGGCATGGTGAGCACTTGGCTGTAGCTCAGAGTAGCCGAATTCATCAGCAGAGTGGATGGGAGCGGCGTGAGCTGAGCTTGCGGGCTCGTGATGAATGGGCTCGACGGAGGTGATTCCTCCATTATCGGAAAATCCGATGGGGGAGATGGTGTTTGGTCGTGGGAAAGCATTGTGAGGTTGTTGAGTGGTGGGAAAAGGTCGATCGGACTCAGATTGGGAGTTGATTTCACCTCCATTACTCGCCGGCGTTAGGGTTTCTGTGTGAGTTGAGGAGAGAGTGGAAGAAGGTGGAGTAAGTGGAAGTGAAAGCGTGCTGTGTTGGGTAATGTACCTAAAAGTGGAACCTGAACCGTCATCTTCAATTATTGGATTAAGTTTAAAAATTTCTCCGGGAGAGAGAATTGGGGCGGCCATTTCCATTGGTCTCTGGTTCTGAGTGCTCAATGGGGAAGGAGAATGTGTTTGAGTGTCAGGAACTAAAATTCCAATTTCTGTTGTGTTTTTTGTTTCCAAATTTGTGTTTTTAGTATTTATATTTTGGGCATTACACGTGTTGTCTTGCTTGTCATTTTCAGAGAGATTGGGTTCTTTTGTTTTTTCTTTTAATTCCTTTTTTCCATAATTTGTTTGGGCTTGCAGTGTATCATTACTTATAGCTAATTGGGCTTTGGTAGAGACACATACCTGTTGGGTCTGATTTTCACTCACCTGGTCCAATCTGATATGGGCTTGTTCTGTATCCATAGGCCTGTTGGATCCCAGCCCATCTTCTAGACCCTCTGTTTCATTTGTTTTTCCTGCCCCGGTGTTGAGTGTGATCATGCTCGTGTTATGGGTACCAGTAGGATCCGTAGTAATTTCCACATTAACATTGGATGATTCCATTGCACTTTCATCTTCTACCTGCATATCAAGATCATTGCGTAAAATCTGAAATGCATTTGAAATTGGAATATCCAACTTACCTTGTACTATTGGGTTAGACGATTCTTTTACTTGAGTGTTGCCATTCCTTCCATTGCTATCTGATTTTGGTCGCCAAATTCTTTGTACCATGCCATTTGACTTTCCTTGGGATGGAATTGGACCTTTTTGCAAAACTTTTTGCAAACCTTGTCTCGTTCCCTCCCGTAGTGAAGGATATTTTGGTCTCTGGCTATAAATCTGCCACTGTGATCCCTTGTCATTAGAATTTAAGTCTGAGTCCTGGGATCTTTCCTCAGTTGTATCTTGACTTGAGGCTTTGGACAGTTTTGGGTCAGAATTAGGGCAAATATTCCTAAAGTGACCTATTCTCCCACACGCATGACAAAACTCCGCTTTTATTTCATAAGTAATAGCTTGGATCCTATTGCCTATTTGGATGGCTGGCGGGAGCGGATTCTCTGTGTTAAATTCAATACAGAGACGTGCATATCGACCTTTAGAGGCATCACTAGTATGTGTATCAACCTTAATTGGTCTGCCCAGAGTTTTAGCTATGTCAAATAAGGCTTCCATATCATAATATTCGATGGGAAGTTCATGAAGCTGTATCCATATAACCATAGTTTCCATCATTCCTTGAGAAGGTGTAAAATCCGGTCGCCATGGTTGAACACCCAGATAATTATTGAAAATAAACCATGGGCCACCAGTTAAGGCTGTGGTATAATCTTCCGGGTTGTTTGTTTTAATTAAATAGTAGCCCTTCCCTAAAAATACAGTACTTACCGGACCTTTAGTTTTCCAGATTGCTTGGAGTTGTCTGTCAATGTTATTGATGATCCGCTTAATTCCTCCAGCGTGAACTATTAGGGATTTGGACCAGGGTTGACAGAATTTAATCCTTTTCTCTTTGTCCCAATTAACCTGGGGGCAATCTTCCCTAATCTTTTGGGCAGTGCAAGCTTCCTTGATTTGTTGATTTTCTTCCAATTGGTGAATCCATGTTGGGAAATATCTGTGGCTTGATGTCTGCTCCAACTTGTCCTTGTAAGAGCTCTTGTTTTGGTTAACGGCTTTGCCCTGAGTAGTGCTCTCTTGCTCCTGACCCGGGTTTCTTATCCCCTGACCTGTGTCAGGGGGTTTGTCCGGAGGAGAGGCCATGATGGCTGTGAGGAGCCGGCGGCGGGAGTTTGGGCTAAGAAAAGGTCTAGGGTTTCTT
>JAQRGC012223803.1:0-11155 GCA_028659135.1 Plantago lanceolata
GGTAATGATAACAATGTGATTGATTAAAATAATATAAAATATTGTTGTCTTAATTTTGGTGAAGAGAGGTAAAACATCAAAACTAAAAAGATGGAGGGAGTACCGAACTGGAGGTAGAGAATATTTGATTAAAAGGAATTAATATTGAAGTGAAAGTGGAATTTGAAGAAGGGAAGGAAATTAGCTGCAGAATTCAATGGTACAAACCAAAGAGCAGGCAGGTACAGGCGTAAGGTGCGTGATCACATGGTGGTAGCAGATCAATTAATGTTAATTTTGTCCACATTTTGATGGTTTTATTTATTTATTTTATTAAAAAAATAGTAGAGTAGTTTTCATTTCAATGAAACAAAATTGTGAGTATGTCGAAAGTACCCAAATTCTCAATGTTTATTCTTATTCTCCTCCTCATCTCAGTTTTTGTAGGTAGGCCCCCAAAAAAGTCAAATTGGATGGGTTCTAGTAGAAATGGCAATTTCCAAATGTGGGGTCGCTTTCTGTCACCTTTCAATTTATGCCACCACATTGTATTATTATCAATTTCAATAGGATTAAGTCTCATAAAAGACTGACTTTTCTAATACATTAGGAAAGTCAATTTTTTTAAAGCGTTCGATTTATTTAAAAATCAATTATAACAATAGAACTAGTTATAAAAATCTGACTTTCCTAATGTATTAGGAAAGTCAGTCTTTTATGAGACTTTAATCAATTGAGGGATGTCAATTTGGAAGGAAATATTACTAGAAAGATTCAAAATGCATGGGCCAAATTATGGATTTGAAAATATAAATTAGAGATGATATAAAATTTTTATATTAAGCTTCCGACCCGACTGTAAATTAGTAAGTAATTCTTGAGTTGTGTAAAAATATGGTTTGAGACTTTGAGTCACAATGAGAGGGGAATTGTAGAGAATCAAAATTGTGTAACAAAAAAAAAAAAAAAGTAGAGAAACGAAATGGGCCGACGGAGAAGATTGTTGTAAGCCCAATATACTTACTGTATCATAAATAGATTCTACCGGACTATGTCCACAACGTGTGGCCCAATTATTGGAAGCAAGATGAAGCCCAACTCAAATACAATTTGGCCACAACATGTGGCCCAATTGTAATCATTACCGAGTTAGTGACGATGATTCCAGTTTCCAACTTCCAAGCAGCTTGCAAACTGTGAGCTATGGCGTGGAATTGTGGTCGACATCAACCAGGTTCAATTTGTACTGTAACTCTGTAAGTATTGTATTATCTTCAACCTTATACAATTCGTTGCATATGATGAGCAGTTTCTCCATTTGGAGTGTTTGAAATAGGTTCCATTGTTCTGTGACTGGGCCTTGAGTTGATTGATTGAGTAGTGTGTTGAATTTTGCTATACAAGCTTCCATTTAGACGCATATTACTATAATAAAACTGAGTGAAGTGCTAGCAATTTCATAATTTGGTTCTTTCTAGTTTTTGTTGTGATGAACTGTTGGAAATTTGGAATACATTTTGTTAAATTTATGGGTGATGATCTGTAATACAATGTGTGTAGTGGTATGGAGGTAGAGTTCGGAAGGATTAGGTGTCAGTCCTGGCGGAGGCAGGATGTGGTGGTATAGGTGTCAATGGATGTATAATGTGGTATATATAGGAGTATTGTAGTTGTAATTAAAATTTGCGGTTTAAAAAGAAAAGAAAATGTGTAGCGGTGTAGGATTCGATGATTAAAGTACAGTGATGACGAGCTGAGAACTGCCTTCTCATTTGCCACAGTAGACACTGGAAGTGGTAAAGTGAGGGGTTGGATCGGGTCAAGACTGGCAAGTTTTACGACAGGGAATTCATATTTGATATGTGTTAGGTAGTTTCCATATTGAGATATTGTAACCTTTATCTTATTTTGTTCTGGATATGATCATACACAATATTTATTTCCTGATTTAATTTGATACCATTTCTGTATATGAGTAGCTTCTTTTAGTTAGTTGGTTATTTATGGTTCTGCTCATGAAGCATAATATATATTCAGTCTTGTGAATTTCTATTTTTCATAGCTTTAGTTGCCTGTATCTCACGGTCAACTTTTGTGTGGTTATGTGGGGAAGTGGCAGGATGATGGTGTGGAAAAGCTTCAAGGGACTAAGGCTGAAAAGTTGGTTGGGCTTCTCGGGGAATTTAAAGTTCATGATTTCCCTAAATCATGACGTGCTGCATTTGTTGCCTGAAAGTATCATACATGGCGAAGCACCCCCGGAGCACTCATGAAAACTAGCACCGTAGTATGGGGTTTATATAATCAGATGTGATGGCCTACTCTTGTTAGAATTTCGATTGACTCAGCCGATGTATCAGGTATGTCTGTTATACCTGCTAGAAGCAACTTTATTGTTGTAAGCCTGTAAACTATCTTGTAATTCTAGCTGCTGCTTGCTATGCATACATGTTCAAGTATAGTTCTGATTTCTGAACACTAAAAATGTCCAAACTGTACAGAATTTACAATTTTCGGTGGAGTGTCATACGCCAATGTATTGAATTTGGTTTTCTTCTTGTTCAAAATTCCTATATTTGACATTTAATTCTCCAGTTGCTCTGAACAAGTTCATATTATTGCATGCTAAATATTATGATCTGTTGCCAAGGCTTCGGCACTGCTTCTTCAGCTTCCAGTGACATTATAGGCGCTATTCAACGTTTTTTCTGCATATCAAACTTGCATTACTTATTTTACGAACTACTTTATATTTTAACGCTCCATGCATTATTACGAATTATGTTTTTCATATTCAAATGAGCACAATTTTTGAGTGGTGCGCATTACGCACTAGTACATCTCTACAAAAGCTTTTTTATTTATTTTTAATATTGGGGCTTTACAGTTTCCTTAAATCTAGAAGTATTTAATTCCTCTACACTTGAGAGATTGTGCCTAAGACCTGAATAATTGAAACCATATAAGACAACCAACGCATATCTTTGCATTATATATGATACGGTATATCCTTTAACTCCGGATATCATTTTATAATTTAGAGAACTCTGACTATCCTCATTTTCTCTGAACAATTACTCTACCTAAATCTAATGTTGCAAAGCAAGTAAAGATACCTACCAAAGAATTCATGTAGAAAAAATAGGAAAGTGAACTTTCCCGTCTTTAGCTACTCAAATCAACCTTCTATAGAAAGACTATCTTAATCAAGATCCAAAATTGTTGATTCACCAGAAATATTTTCTCTTTGAGTGAAAGTGATGGACGGAAGGCATGGAGAATCGGGCGGTGCGAGCAACAATTCTGCTGGAAATGAAAGGGGCAAGAAGGAAAATCTCCGTTGTTCCGCTGAACAAATTCAAGAACTTGAAGCGTAAGTCTCTTCAAGCTCGTATTTCTAAATTATTTTACATACCAATGAGACGTCCTTTGTATGTTTCGTTTTATCTCAAGCTATTTTCATGTATATTTCTTCATACTCATGAATCACTCAAGTATTTTTCCTTAATGTCGACTCATTTTTTTTAATTATTTTTTGTTTTTATTTTATTGTTTTTGGGTATAGATCAATGTACTTGATACCAAGTTTATATACAAGTTGCTAGTTTTTCCTTGTAAAACCAAAGAATTAGACTTTGTCTCTGAATTAGGCCTTGTTACTTTTCTGTTATAAACACGAGTAATCATGTATCTTCATAGCAGATCTTTTTTATTTATGTCTTAAACTGTCCAAAGTTTGTTGTTTGATTGCTGGGATATTCCAAAAATTTCTTAAGCATTTGAGAGGTTAACCAACACGTGAGCTCTAGGGTCTTCTCGTATTTTTCTCTGCTCACAAAATGATTTGCTTGGTATATGTGTAGGTTCTTTCAGGAATGCCCTCACCCAGATGAAACTCAAAGCCATCAATTGAGCAGGAATATAGGACTTGGCAAGGAGACGATAAAGAGATGGTTTCACAATAAAAGAACTCAGCAAGAGGTGCTCTATCATTTATACATTGTTATTAAAATGCAGTGATATGACACTTGTCTTATGTCAGTCTAAGTAATTTATTGGTAATGCTATTCAGGCTCAGAGTTACAAAGCTGGAAATGAATCCTTGCAGGCTGAAAATGAAAGGCTTTATAGCGACCACCTTGCATTGCGGCTAGAAAACACCATATGCCCGGATTGTACTAGTGAGGATGAGACACAACTCCACATACAGAGTCTGGAGATGGAGAATGCAGTGCTAAAAGAACAGGTATTTTTGCCAAGCAAATATTGTTTTGTCACTATGAAAAGAAAAAAACAAATTGTGTGGTTAAAGATTTTCTTTTTAACAAAATCTTGGGGGATTTTCATTCGAGAAACCAGCAGGCACGTCAACAAATTACATTAGCAGAATACACCTCAGCTCAAATCAAAGAGCTGAGCAAACTAAAGAACCAACAAATTTATGTGGTTGATTTGTTGAGATACCATACACTACTTTTAATATAATTCTGTGTAAATAAGTTTGCAACTGCTGGAGTTGTACAATTGGACTGTGATCGATTAGCATTATTACGTAATCATTAAGCACAGAGAGACCAAAGCCCCTGTGGTCGACATGTTGAGATACAAATCATGTAAAATGAATAAGCAAAAAGCCAGTTGCCTCAGTAGAATAGCTAGAACTGATTTGTCTTTCCAAATATAGTATAATTTTGAAATGCCTAGTTGTAATTATCTTGAGGCACATTTTGATTGGATCTTTTTTTTTTTCTTTTCAGATTGAGCACTTGAAGTTGAAGATCTATCGCCGTGGACTTCAGCCATTTTCTAGCATGTATATGAATGATGTTCTTGGTGAATCGGCTGGAACTAAACCTCCCATTTGTATCGAACAAGTTCATCAGAATTCAGGGAATGGCACATCTCCACATAAGTGGAGCCAAGTACTAGACATAGATGAGTCCATCATTATCAGGGAAGCGATTTACGCCATGGATGAACTTACTATGCTCTTTAACTTGAATGAGTCCATATGGATTAGATATCGTGAGGATGGGAGATATTTGCTAAATGTTGATAATTATAAGAAGCTTTTCCCCAAGCCAAATTATATGAGAACTGCAGGTGCTCGGATTGAATCAACAAAATATTCCGGTGAGGTGGCACTTCCGGCTAATCATGTGATTGAAATGCTTCTTGATACGGTATTAACTCTCATAATTGTCCTCTTGGCTCTAACATCTTGCCCATTCTATTAATACCATGTTCATTTTGAAAATGGAATTTGTCTTGTTAATTTTGCAGGATAATTGGAAGAATGCATTTCCTACTATTGTCCCGAATGCACATACCATTGCAAAACTTGAAACTGGAAGTATTGGTGGATCTTTAAATTTGGTAAAGACTTGAAACCTGATTTTCACATGTATTTGTTGGATTTCATAAGCACAAGAAAAACACGAAAATGTTGTTTAGTTGTCCCACAATCTGTGTGTGTGTGTGTGTGTGTGTGTGTGTGTTTCGGGAATCACATTATATACGTTAAATGTAATATAAACATTTATACATAGGATGAAATCACAATTTGCCATATGGAATGATAAAAGAAAGCATTTGTGCTTACTAAATGCAGATATAAAATCATATTGAAAAGAGTGAATATGAGAGTGATAGAAAGTATTCTATGTATCTAGTCCTCATGCCATGTCCTTCCCACCATCGTGATATTTCAAATTGATGATTTGTTGAAACAATGAGTGTCATGGTAGGTTTTGCCTTCGAGAAATTGGTATGGCCGTATGAGTAAGTTATTTTAGCTTCCTCTGCCATTGAACAACTGAAAGTTGATGCTCTGTCTGTGGTGTTTCTACGAGTGAAGTTAATTTAACATGTAGCATAATACATGACGGTTTCCATATTTTTTTTCTTTTCATAACAGTTGAGATAAACCGTGCACTTTATTCTTCATACAGATTTACGAAAAAATGCATGTTCTGTCACCTCTTGTGGCTCCTCGTGATTTCTTTTCCATTCACTATTGCCAACAAGTTGATCCAAGCACATGGGTGATGGTAAAAGTATCCTATGATTTTATTAAAGAACTCCAGGATGTTGCTCCTACTCGTGCTTGGAGATTTCCCTCTGGGTGTATGATCAAATATCTGTCGAATGGGAAATCAACTGTGAGTTCTTTCTTGCCTTAAATTCAAATTGGCTTGATTTTGCTATCCTCCTTGGCATAATGCATGATTAGGATTTAGGATCATAGTAGTGATTGGATGTTGTATCAGTCAAGTCATCTAATATTCATTTGATACCTATTTGATTGGGGTTTGGGGACATTTCTTCTGCCTCTATTACATGTCCAAAATATAGTCATGGTTGGTCATTTAGTATGATGTTCAATACATACAACATTTCTGGATGGTACAATGATGCATCATTAACAAATTACAGTAAAAAAAAAAAAAAAAAAAATTACAGTAAAAACTCAACATGCTTGTGTTTTATAATGGTTCAGTTTTAAGTTGTAAACACTAAATTTTACTATGATCACAAGTTTACTTATATAATTTTGTACCCTTTGCTTTGATAAAGTACTCGCATTAATATTGCACTGTGCTTGCACTAATAGATCCATCACACCTAGATAGATCGTATACCACATTGTTTTTACTTGGGGCCCAACACTTCATCTGGCCTAGTCCAGCCTTCATTTGATTTTTCATATACAATTTGTTTATCTATTTTTATTTGTTTATTTGCGTTCTTGTGCTCACCTTATTGAAAATAATACTTTCTTGCAGATTACATGGATCGAACATGTTCAAGTAAACGACAAAGCATTGACTCATCGTTTATACAGAGACCTGGTATATGGCTCTCAAGCATATGGAGCTAAAAGGTGGATTGCTAGTCTCCAGAGAATATGCGAAAGAGTCGCATTCTCAACATATCTAACCACATCACCTAATGGTCTTGAAGGGGGTATATTAATCTGTCATGCTACTGCCTGTGCTATGAAAATATGGCTATAATACAATGACAGCAAATTTAAAATATTCTTTGTTTCTTGTTTTGTTTTTTCAGGTACTGGCTCTGCTGAAGGTCGGAGAAACCTAATGAAACTTTCTCAGAGGATGGTGCAGAGCTTCTTTGAAGCATTGCGCATGCCCAATAAGCTAGAATTTTCCGATAAAAACAAGAGTGGGGTTCAATTCTGGTTGCGAAATAGCAGTGGACTTGGCCAGCCCAATGGCTTGATTGTTACTGCAGCATCTTCTCTCTGGCTTCCAATTTCACCCAAGAATCTCTTTGACTTCTTCAAAGATAAAACAAGGAGAGCGCAGGTGCATTAAGTTACTCATTTCTCGTGCATACAAATATGTTATTTTAATCTTTCTCCTCAAATCATTTGTAAAAATCTAGAAAATTAAGTTTATGTGTTCTGCTGCAGTGGGATGTATTGGCTAGTGGGCGTCCGGTCAGTGAAATCGCTCAAGTTTCAACTGGGATAAAACCTGAAAATTGTATCTCCGTGCTCCTGGTAATAATATGCTTGAATCATTAGCTTGATGTTATGATACTAGAACAAAATCAACTGACCTTATTGCAAATTATAATCCATGTTTGAGACCAAGTAGATGCTTCTTTAGTGAAAAAGTATCATCATAGTGGAGTAGTTTATGAATTTATTTTCATGGTTTAAACTTAAAATGCAAAATATGAATATGTTCACGTAGTTCAGAACTGCAGATAAGTAGGATTAAAATAGTAGCACAAAATTTGCGCAACAAATTCCCAAGTGGAAGTGTCAATTATCTCATAAGAAATACATGTTTGCGACTTTGTGTACTATATGCTATTTCCTCTTAAGATATGTGAAACTGTAATTGTTCTTCTTTTACTGGTTAAAGTGTTGAATAGTATACTACTACTATAGTATAAATCTTTGTTGACAAAACTGTGTATTTGAAACAGCCTCTGTTACTATTTGGTGAGCCGAACATGGTGCTGCTTCAAGAGAGTAGCTATGACAATCTTGGAGGTATGGTGATCTACGCTCCGACTGGTGTCCACTCTATTTTGTCTGTGGCCAGTGGTGCAGAACACACATCAGTACCTATCCTTCCATCAGGATTTGTAATCTCCACTGACGGAGACAATGATAAGAAGTTCAAAGCATCATCAAGTAGCAGCAGCAGGACGGCAACGTCTCACTGCAATGGTTCCTTGCTGACAGTTGCTTTGCAAATGCTAGTGTGTTGTAACACACCGTCAAAGCATGTGAATGATTCTGTGGTGAACGCACAGGCTCTTATCAGCTCCACTATCAGAAACATCAAGGTCGCTCTTGACTGCGCCGAGCAATACCGATGAGCATGCAATTATCTGCTATAAATTCGTATTGAAATACAAATTTACAATGTACTACTATTTGATAAAAACATCTTTATTTTGTTGGGATGGATATTTTTTTTTTTTTTTTTTGGTTCTTGTTAGGCTCTGTTCTTTTCATCTGAAAACTCATTATTTTCAGTTCAGTTCAGTCTTGCTTAGTTATAATTTGTACTACAATTCAGTTCAGTTCAGTTCTGTTCATACGAAAAGAACAGAGCTTTAGAACTATTCCTATAGTCCAGTACTCCAGTTGTTGATTATATGGAGTTCATATAGAACTTTAGTAATTGTGATTTGTGATGAACATCTGTGACTTGGTTCGAACGCAACCAACCCAAGTTTCGCAAATTTCCCCAAGTTACACCATACTTGCTCGAGCTTTGCGCAAAATTTCTTTAATTTCTTGAGCATTCCACATCTGTTAAAAGTTATGTTGGTGATTTTAGTGTCATCAATTCATTTTAATAGTAATGTGATTTGTTAGAGACCGATGCAATCTTTCGTTGAGGCTCGGAACAAGTTCGGGTAGTGCGGAGTGCACGCTTGTTGAGCTAACGAGTTATCGGCCGCGAACACGAAGCAGGGGTCAAGGGGGCCCTTGCGGGGTCGAGGGGCTCTGCCCCTCGCGGGGTTGCAAGGGGCGAAGCCCCTGGTTGGGGTCCAAGGGGCATAGCCCCTGGCTATAGGCACCCCTTCATGAACAAACATGTTTGTTCTGGACAAATGCGCCCCTTCGTTCATACCTCTTCGTTTTGTACTTCTATATATTGAAGGAATCAGTCTCCTGAACAGATACGAAAATTCTTACATCCTCTCTACTTTTTGATCGAAATTCATATTGCCTGAATTAGATTGCCTTCTTGGATTATCCCGGCAAGGAATTCGTGCAACCCAGGCAACAAGTAAGGTCGAATTATCTTGTTTGGAAAGTGACTACACGATCCTAAGAAGTTTTCCAAGATTATCACCACCCTCTATATTTACTAACAAGCAAACAAGATATCTTGTTGATAATCATGGCTGGAGCAAGCGGAAGCTCTGTTAGGGAGATGACAAACAATTTCGGAAAACTGGAGAAGTTCCAAGGCCACGACTTCAGACGCTGGTAAAAGAAGATGCACTTCATGCTGACGGCTTTGAAGGTGGTGTACGTTCTGTCTACACAAATGCCAGAGGTGGCAGATGATGGACCGGTTGAAGCATTCAGGCGCAGATCCAAGTGGGAAAACGATGACTATATCTGCAGAGGACACATCCTAAACGGTATGTCTGATTCTTTGTTCGATATTTACCAAACTGTTGAATCTGCCAAAGAACTGTGGGATTCTCTTGAAGCCAAATATATGGCAGAGGATGCTTCAAGCAGGAAGTTCCTGGTTAGCGATTTCAACAACTACAAGATGGTTGATTCGCGGTCTGTCATGGTACAGTTCAATGAAATTCTCCGAATTCTCGGACAATTTACACAACATGGTTTGAAGATGGATGAATCCATCTCTGTCTCAAGTATCATTGATAAGTTGCCTCCTTCCTGGAAAGAGTTCAAACATACTCTGAAACATGGTAAAGAGGAACTATCTCTAGTTCAACTTGGAAGCCATCTTCGCATAGAAGAATCTCTGAGGGCTTTGGAAGAAAAGGGCAAAGGAAAAGATATTGCTGGACCCTCGGTCAACATGATCGAACAGGGTAATAAGAACAACAACAACAAGAACAAAGGAAAGAAGCGTGCTAGGGATAACGACAACAAAGGTAGTTCCGGTTCTAACAAGAAACCGAAACTAGAGTGTTGAAAATGTGGTAAACCTGGCCACTTCAAGAAGGATTGCCGATCTGGCAAGAAGCAAGACAACGCGAACGTAAGTGGATCGGGAAAGGAGTCTACGGACCAATCCCAAAACCAAGGTCAGAATCTAAAAGGTGATTTGAATAACTTGATTTAATATTCAGTTTCACTTATTTCTAAAGCATACTATGTGCAGGATGATGTTGTCGCGTGGTGGATAGATTCTGGCACCACAACTCACGTATGCAAGGATCGTTGCTGGTTCAAGACACTTGTACCAGTGGATGACGGTTCTGTCCTCTATATGGGAGATGATCACTTCGCTCCTGTTGAAGGCAAAGGGGATGTGGTGTTAGAATTTAGTTCAGGAAAAACAATGTCTTTGTATAATGTTCTTTATGTTCCTAAGTTAAGTAAGAACCTGATTTCATGCCCTGTATTAAATAAGCTTGGTTACAAGCAAGTTTGTGAATCAGACAAGTATACCTTGTCAAAGTGTGGTGTGTATATTGGATCCGATTATTATAATAATGGAATGTTTATGATGAATTTTAATGGAGTTTTGCATGATTCTGGTTGTGTGTTTATGTCCTCTTCGAATTTGATTGATTCATCTCTATGGCATGCTCGTCTAGGACATGTGCATTATAAAAGGATGCTTGAAATGTTTAAAGATGATTTGATTCCTAATTTTGATGGAAATGTAGGAAAGTGTAATACTTGCATGTTAACTAAGATCACTAGAAAACCTTTTAACAATATAATTAGGAAATCTGTCATACTTGAATTAATTCATAGTGATCTTTGTGATTTGCATGCTACTCCATCATTAGGGAACAAGAAGTATGTTGTTACTTTCATAGATGATGCATCTAGGTTCTGTTATGTTTATATGTTGCATTCAAATGATGAAGCCTTAGATAAATTCAGAATTTATAAAACTGAGGTTGAATTGCAACAAAATGGCTTGATTAAGACCTTACGCACAGATAGAGGTGGTGAATATTATGA
>JAQRGC012224577.1:0-14246 GCA_028659135.1 Plantago lanceolata
TTTAATTGCACTATAGAGTGTAGAGTCAAAAGCTAATGCACTTGGTCATTCGTTATGATCTTTTGCTAAGTGGTATATAAGTTTTGACTAATTAGGAAACTTATTAGGAAACTTATACTCCACAGTCTACCTTCTCATATTTCTTTGGTTTATATACACCACCGAGCAAAAATAAAAAACGTATAGAATCGAATGGAACTGAAGTATGACAGTTTATTTTATACAACCTTTTAACATAGCGAGTAGTTTGAATTTGAAGTTTACTTCGTGCAGTCAACATCGATGATAATATCATTTATGCCAACACATGTAGTCTACATGTTTAACAAAACTAGCCGTTAACCTTGTTACAGATTGAATTTGACTACGGAAGAACTAACGTATTAATGACTATGTTAATTATGTGACTTGTAAAACAAATACTCGAGTCTAACTTATGAAATCGACACACCCTCTCAAAAGGAATCTGACAGTATTCGACTGAATTAGTCGCACGTAGCGCAGGTTTGAACATTGGATTGAATACCCGGACAATGTAGGTCAATTTAGTGAGTATTTGAAGGGGCAAGACTCAGTTTGGAAATATGTTATTTAGAAGACCAAGTATGAAAGTGAATGTATAGTCTATATCAAATAGACTTTTAGGTCCAAAATCATGAAATACTACTGCTAGCTAGCGTATATCTGTGTAGCTTATATATATGCAGCTAGTTGGAATGACAATGAAACACTTAGATGGAGATGAACGAAAGCATGTGCAAACACAACTTTATCTTTATCCCTTGTTTTCGGGTCGGTAGGCATCTCAACAATTATAAGCTGTATGATTTTTCGATCATCACATTTTGGATTTTCCACGACATCCCCCGTATTACTGCAACGCTCTTAGCATCCGACCACCTTTATAACTCCGATCACATTTTGGATTAATGGATGCAGTCAGTTTGATCGTTGAAGCTAGCGCTAGGTGTAGTACTAATGTAGTACCCACCTGTTTTGTCTATAGGTTGAGACAATCCTAGTGCTTAATTCTGCACTTTCTTTCTTCTTAAACCTTTTCATTTGTCCTCTTCGAACCATGCCGCGTCGGTTTGTGTACTACTTCTCCATCGATTAGCCGACTAATGTTGGTCCCAAATGCTTCCCATCAACTTTTCTTTTGTGTCACTTGGGAAGTTAAACACTCCCGGTTCCGCCTCGCGCCCTATTACAACGTCGTCACTTCAAACGGTCCGGAAGTTATAAATGATATCGAAGATGAGCCAACTGTATAAGAGTGTGGAACTTTGTACCGAAAAGGTGCGAAAATAATTTCGCGCTTTTAAAGCTAGATAATTAGGGTAAAGTAAAATTCATTTTTAGTACTCATGCGTCATGGCCTCTGGAATGGTTGTCTACAATTTTAATAGTAGTACTTTAATGTACAAACACATCGAGTCCACTCATGTAAGCTTATGTTTCATTACCCGAACTCGAAGCCAAACTAATCCCATTTGTCATTTCTCATCACTTCAATTACGACTTGAGCTAACAATCGCGCTTTTTTTTTTTTGTGTGTGTGTGGTACAACACTTGGGGAAAGTTAGGCCATAGTATTAGGACACATGTTTGACGAAATGATCCAAGAATAAAGCCCAACTAGAGCGGCCCAAAAGGGAGTTAACAGTAACAGATAACGAGGGTAATTTGGTCAAAGAGATGGCTAATTAATCTAATCCATGATTAACAAACACCAAAACGACGTCGCTTTAACGTCATTACTCCATTTCTTTTCATTTGTCCCAAAATTTTCTGTAGACATTTCCGCTTAAGCTGATCATCTTCATCATCATCATCTTCAAACTAATTTCCGATTGAATTCCGATTCCGGTGAATTCATCTCGCTAATTAGACCAGGTCAAAGGTAAATTCTGTTTGATTCCTTTTTTTACTTTTCATTTCAATTTAGAATTGTAATTAGAATTGATTTTTTAGGGCTTGATTCTGCTTGCTGCTTCTCCGTTTTGCGATGTAGTACTTGTCGTTTAAGCTCTAATTGGTAGCTTGATGTGATCGGTTATCAAATTCAGTAATTTCTGAGTATTTTTTCTGTATATATAGCGTTCACTTCGGATTATTTACTGTGTTACTGAGGTTATTTTGTATAGTAATAAAGTGAATTTGCTGTTTAATGATTGTGTGATGAATTTGGATATTTCCTTGATTCAATGGAGTTTGTTAACCGTAAACGTAATCGATAACCAAAATTCATTGTTGATTTTGGGGAACATTTTACTACTATGTTAGGAGTGCATTGCTTAATTTGAAGCTTGTAAGTACTTTCAGAATTACAGTATGTGGACATTACGGTGAATCGGAAGAAGGAAGCCTTTTGAAGTAGTTGAAATCAAAAACTGCTATGGGAATTTTGAGAGCCTTTTGTGATGTTTAAGGGTAGTTTTGAAGTGGAGTGATATATCATATATGTACTAGTTGCAGAATTACAGTATGTTTTCATTTTTGTGGAACGGGAAATGGAAACTTTTTGAGTTCATTGTACGGAAATTTAAACTCCGGTGCCATGCTTTTGAAGTAGTTGAAAACAAAAACTGGTATGGATTTTCTTCGCGTTTGCCCTGGCAGGGCTGTCGATAGTTATGTATGTTTCCATTACGTGTGCAAGAATTATGTATTGTGCATGTAACATTAAATTTGCATTAATTGGTTTCAGGAATGAAACAATCGACGTCTTTATGCTGCTAAATAGAGTTTCTTGGCTTATTGGAACTATTTTGTGTAATGGAGATATCAGGCGAGGAAATTCTGAAGGTTGTATTCCCCCATCTTGATGGCAGAGACCTTGCTACATGTATGTTGGTGTGTAAGCAGTGGCAAGAGATTGCTCAAGATGATTACTTCTGGAAATGCCTTTGTGGAAAACGATGGCCTTCTATCTGCAAGCAGCCTTCCCCTCCAACTTCAACATACAAGCAACTGTATAAAACCTTTTATAAACGGCAAGTACAAAGAACTGTTCTCCCCCCTAGGCTGTCGTTTGATGACTTGGAGTTCTACATTGATGTTTGGGCTGAAGAAAAGCTGGTTTTCTCAGAAGTGGTGCCTGGACCGAAGCTAAAGAACACAACATGGACCCCACCTACAGGAATATCCGATGTTCTAAAGTTTCACCTTGAGAGTTCAGATTACAAGATGACGTTTCCAGTTCAACAAACATTCAACATTCCCTTCTGTCAGACTGTCAGCGTTTCTGTGCTCGTCAGCAGGAAGGATTCCAAGAAAGTTGCCTGCGTCATCAACAAATCTCTTTTTGATTACATAGACCGCTCAGCATATCGAGCCTTGGCATTTGACTACCTTGACTTCTCACCTGCACACCCTTTTGTTTCGGGCATAAGGGCATGGATTTCCCTGCTCTTTATGGACCTTGGTAATGAAGGGGTCATCGATGTATTTGGCATTGAGCTTGATTTCTGTGATGCTGCCAACTCAGAGGACCAGGTCCTGTGGCTCCTCGATATGCTTGATTGGAAGTAAGTAAAGTACTGGTTTGTTATGAAATTGGCTTACATTGTTCCTTAATGGCCATACCACCATAGCAGCTCCCATGCCTTTATGTGTATTATTCTTTATTTTGTGTTTTAACTTTCAACTGGTTTGTAATCCGTGTGAACTTATGTAGAAATAAATTATCAATGTTTTTATGTTCTTTTGTATGCGTTTCTATTCTTGTGAAGTGCTGCAGTTTCTTGCTATATTATCAGCATTTTGATTTCTTGGTACATATTTGTGTTACTTCACTTTCGAGTGGTTCTACTACTGGATCAGTCACCCAAGATCTTTGGTCTGGTCTCTACTCGGACCCGATGAAAAAGATGGTATCAATCTTATGGTATTTTGTTTACGTTGAAGCCATAAACACAACATTCTCTATGAATGACAAGACCATTTATAGCAAACATATTCGCTGTTGTTCGGGCAAACAGGTTACTTGACCATCCCAGGTACACAAAGGTGCTCTATTGTTATTGTACAACACATGCATGCACCTTGCACGACACTAAAGAATAGCTACGCTAAGGTATACACGCTAAGGTATACAAATTGACCAGAGTAAGAACGACTATCCAATAACATGGGCTAAATTCTGTAATCGAAAAGGTTAAAAACAATTTTGACGACAAATGTTTGAAATCCGTCATACTGTTGTTACAAACTACAAAGGGAAGAAAGGGTGAAACCAGTACGAAGATCAAAATTGGCGCGATCCACTCTCTGGGCGGATTGGTTCTCCAGTGAAAGGATCGAATTTGTAAGGCTCGCCGGTGTAAGGATCAAACCTCATCTGAGGACGCGCTGCTTGACGATCTGCTACAGCCGGAACATCAGAACCCAAACTTATTCCATGTCTCCCATAAGATGTGGATGAACTGGGTAATTCATCTCTTGGAGGCATATAAGGTTGTTCCTCCACTCTTACTCCAGCTCTGCCATATGGTAAGCCTGCAGTTGATTCGAATGGAGAACGAATTCTCTCCTCTACTCTTCCCATTCTATGCATGAGAATATCTGACCCATCCTCCACCCTGTCATTCAGTATCCGCGACCCAGATATGGCCCGGTTTGATAAAAGATAATCTGGAACATTCAGCTCCTGTCTGCTGCCCATAAGTATCTGGGAACCAGATAGAGCTCGGTTTGGTCTAAGATAATCTAACTGCTCATCCAATCTACCTCGGCTTGATAGAGAATAATCCGGGAAAGAGGAAGCATTTTGCAGAGGATACATATCAGACCTGCAAAATTGAAGTTATAAAATCAGTGTCTCTGGGCTCTTGCCATTGTGTTAAAACTGGTCCAACATATATCAAATCAAGTCACCATGATTTTCTCCGGTCAAATTCTACTTATAATTAGCCTTTTTTTTAACATCTGAGGGTAAAATATCGCAAACAGGAATTGTGGTTAACATTAGAAGTGAAAACTAACCTAGGCACAGCTGGACGAGCATGAGATGCTACAGGAGCAACAGCCCGGGGAGATACTCGAGGAGAATAGCTGAATGGCTCGGGATCATTCGCCATACCACGCTCAGCAGCTCTAGACAAACTAGCTAAACTTGGACCGAGGCCCAGTTTATCAGCAAGATACTGCATGGATAGAAATGAAGTCAGAGTCCAAGTATAAAAAAGACAACAGCAGAGAAACAAGCAGTCAAGCACAAATACATAATCAATAGAGGTGCATACTTTAGATATCAGTTCAGCCAAGTATACTCCTTTGTTTTGCGAAGAGGATCCTGACAACATGAACTGCAAAAGAGCAGTTTGAAGGGATAAGTTAAATGTCATGAAGGGACCACAGTTTATTCAATAATATATCCAGGGGAAAAAAGAAAAGAAAAAAAAAGGCTGGTGCAAAACCTGATCAAGGACAGATATCGCAATAGACTCCGGTAATTCCTTGAGACAGCGTAGAGTATTGACATCAATCTGTCAAACAGAACCAAAAATTATGTATGTCTGAAAAGGTTTACTCGAAGAGATGGATGCAGTAAACTAGAAGCTAGGGGAGGTGCGTATGCGGAAAAGAAAAGCTTTGAGGTTTTGTGAAATTAAGAATAACCAAGGAAATAAGGAATAATTGATGGCAACATACACACTGCATGAAAGCAACATGTTGATTCGGAAAACAATGTTGTAAATTGTAATACTTGATACTAGTGGAAACTTTAGGACTGTAGGACAAGCTCCCGTAACAGGCGTAGGTGTAACTTCCCAAGAGCATCAAACTTTAAAAGCTCTGCTTAAGTATCTATCTTCCCAGTTTTAAATAATTGCTCAAGTACCAGTAGGTTTGTGGACGAAAACAATTGTTAAGAGATCAAATAACTGCTAATTATTTCATCAATTCCGCAAGAGAATAACATGCAGCAACTATAGTTTACTGAAACCAAAAAGGTTATATGTACATTCAGAATAGAGCTTATAGTTATTAAATATTTTTTTATAAGAAAAGTTGCAAACAGATTTTTATGGAGTAAAACATGGTCATAGTCACTCAAACAGATTTTTATGGAGTTACACACACAAAAATCAAAACTGTAATTAGCAGCATTCTAAATTATTATTTTATAATATTTTTTGGTGCGCAGGATGGGGGGTGGGGAGAAAGAACGAGACGTCAAGTGCAAACTGAAAAGCTATGTACAGAACATCAAATGCAAATATTTAAATAAACACAACCCTAGACTGTTTACCATAAAGAAAGGTTAAACTTAAGATCCTAACAGAAAGGTTAAACTTTATGAATGAAACTTTAATCCATACATAAGGTGCAATAATTTGGTTTTGATCAATAGAGATCTCATTCCAAGAACTGAAACCATGTTGGGTGAAAAACTTAATTTCTCCTGGAAACTATAGTCACAGTTAAGATCTTACATCGAATCGCGTAGCGATTCCAAGTCGCAGAATCCGAAGAAGGCGCTCCTTAACAGCTAAAGGCAAAGCTACCACGGCATCCTCGTATGGATCAGTAGGTTCAATTCCGTGCTGGAAAAAGAAAAGAGGGATCAGTAAGAAATAAAAACATGCGAGGCTAGGGAGCAAAAAAACTAATATAAGAGGGACGTCCAGCCTAACTGCAACTTTTTGCTGAACTCAGAAGAAAATTTGTAGGACAAACGAATAACGTGGAAAGAAGTTCACCGCGATTCACAGTATTAACTAAACTACTTCTAAAACGCATATTCAAGGTTCACAGGCTTGGTCTCCAACTTAACCATCTCAGTTTTTCTTAAAACTAGCAAATAGTGAGGAACCTTGTAATCTAAATTAAATTCAATGCATATCCGAGAGACAACTTTACCTTCTGCACAAGGGAACTGTGACTTGTAATAGGAAGGACATTTGGTGTTGGTTGTTCCTTCAAGTGTTTGGATTGACCTTGGACAGGTAAATTACTTTCTACAGTATCACGGGCTCTTTTCTTGGTTTTATCAAAGGGCCTTGCAACTTCAACCTAGCCAAAATTAGGAGATTAAGTCAATAACACTTTGATGCGACGTTATGCATGTACTGTATGTACAAGTTATCAGATAGTAAGCTTAAGGTCAAGAGCAATTACAAGTACCTGAAGCTTGTGAACTGAGCCTCCACGAGGTCCTCGTATTTGTTTATCATGCAATGCCTTGATAGATTGTTCAAGATCCTATAACAAGAATAAAGTAGGCTGAGAAACTTGACTTCCTAGTCACTGAGTAGGCAGAGCATAAAACAAACAGACCAAATTTGGTGTTTAAACCATTTATATCGTTACCACCCAAGTAGTAGAATTCAACGGTTGAAAAGGCATCATTAGAAATTATCCACTACTATAGCAAACAAATGAGCATACACGGAGATCATGATAATCCATTGACAAACCCAAAATACCTTATCTCTATAATATTGAATATATAAACCCGTAAGGTCTTTACGACTTGATGTCCACTAACAAGACATTTAGAATTGGGAATAGTTTCAATATGATTTTAGGGAGGTCCTTTTTCCTTATTCTCTGTAGCAAACCCTTTGGAAGCAATATTTTAATGGCAGATACTATTGGTGGTTTGTGGATACTGCGGAGAATATTTAAGATGTTTTCAGTATTTTTTTGAATGAGTACTTCAGATTTGGGGATAGCTTATGTGTAGGTTAATGGACAGTATATTTTAACATGCTCCAGGTTGAATCATGTATTTTATCACAAAGAACAACTTCCAGTCAAATTACACATTCATAAAAGGACAATTCAAGTGCCCAACTTTAGGACCCCTGGAAACTAAATGCAATATATACTTATATATAGTAGATCTACAATGTGTCGCCTGAAAATAGTACAGCTTCAATATTAATAAAGCATATAAACTAACAACCTCAAGGTAAGTTGCTAGATCAATTAATAAAGAAATAACCACAAAAATGATCAATGGTACATCAACTCACCGATCTTTCATAAAAATGAACAAATCCAACTGGGAAGCTGCCTTTTTTGGATACTACTACTTTCTCCACCTGAAAGATTTATCACAATATGAAGGTTGCCTGCAGACATCATAAATAAGGAGAAATAGCGGGAGTTCAAGAGTGTACCTTGCCAAAAGGCTCAAACAACTGTTTCAGGAAGTTTTCGTCCGTATCTGAGGGCAAGCTCCTGACAAACGCTACCTTTATCTGGTTATAAACAAGAGAGATGTACAGTAAGAAAGTTTAAGAACATCAAAGTCTCATACATAAAAAAACATAAGACTGATTATAAACCTCAGAGAGCTCTTGCGGATCAACTTCAGGTTCTTCTTCAGCCCACTTAACAGCTGGGTGCAGATTTCCAAGACGAAAATCAGGTTGAGAAGCCACTCTTTGAGCACGAGATGCAGCCTGTGATTGAGAATTTTGGAGGTAGGTTCAATTTTCCGATAGAGATGATTATAATTTTTTTAATTGTGAACTTTTTGTTTCTTTGGAAGTAATATTTGCAAGCTCAATGAAGATTACATGTTGATGAATCGGCAAGATAGAGCTGATAAATTTCAGATAAAGTTTTAGATTGTTTAATTGATAACTTTCCACGATAATTATCATTTCAGCAGGATTCTGAATATGTTATTTTGAAGATAGTTTGAAGATAGAAATTTTGTAATTAGAGAAGTAACTACATGATAATTACATGCATGCTAACAAATGTACAATCATAGTAACTCGAAGACAGTCAACAAGCTTATTATAATATAATGATCATACTGTTCTCTAGTCTCATATAAAGATTCAGCTTAAGCATGTAAAATAGAATTATTAATTTGACAGCTTAAGTTTTACATTCTGAAGTTCAGGTATCATTAATTGAAAGCGTAAGAAGCTTACAGTTGTCTATTCCCAGACAGGGATTCTGTTCTGGTCAACTTGCTAAGTTTTGGATTAAATACAAGATGAAATTCTAAAGCACTAACTCATTTTCTGGGTGCCATTTGACGATGAAAATTAACAAAGAAATAGTGAGAGAAAAGAGCATGCTGAATAGTATAAACAGGAGCTTATTACTAGAAAATGCAGATTCCAGGAAGAAGAAGAACAGAAATACTAAGTTCAAATAACCAGCTTTAGAGTTTAGATAAAGGTTTACAGGAAGTCAAAGAAACACAATACAGTATAAACATTACTCATGAGCCTTCATTAACCAGATAAAGGGGGATAAACCAAATGATAATCCAGTGACAAACTAAGATGATGAGACAACAAAACCAACAGAACCACAAAGAAAGATTGGTTGATCTTCAGAAGATAACAGCTAACAGCAATTGAAAGCCTCTCGATGTAAGGCTTCATAGCCCAAACTCTTAGTGTTAAAGTTTGAACTAGTTTGGAACTTTTGCAATTGCAAGTTCATTTAAGCAGAGATCACACATATGTGCGTTTATTAGATCTAGTTTCATATAGAGGAACACCTTCCAGAGTGTTTGGTTTAGGTCTCAGGTTTGAACTTGGTTTGTAGAATTGATTTTTGGTTTTTGTAGAACAAAGGTATTCTCTTTTGGTTTTGTTTTTGCATTTTGCAGTGTTAGTAGTGGTAATGATAGATGAAAAAATTGGTTGAGTGTTGACAAAGACAATTGATAGAGAGGAGACAGGATAACAAAATAGAACAGTATCTTATTCATTGGAGGAAAATAAATCGAACTCACCAAAGGCCAGAGCCAGAAAGACAAACCAAACAATGGTTTTAAAAACTGAGGCCAGTTCTTTAAAATTATTATATTATCCAAGAATTAACAAAAAAAAAACTGATACAAGATCTGGAAGTTTCAAGAAGCAACACTTGAGAAGGGAAAACCGATATGTGAAGTCGTACATGCTGGAAAATTAAGGAGGGCAGGAAAGGAATTAGCTTAGTAAAGGAAAGAAAGAGAAACCAGATAAAGAAATTCAATAAGTCAATATAATTTGGCTGACTTTGACAGCCAATAGGTATGCAACAAGTTCAGGATAGTAAACTTAGATGTGCATTATATAGACAAAATTCAGTCTACAGTAAGGACAATATTGGAAGGGGGTATCTACATTGGTGATCTAGGTTACCAGATTCATTAGAAATTCAAGTTTTTTGGTATCATAGAACTTTGGGATCTATGTTCCAACTTCCAATCTATTACAAATTTTGTATTAGGATTTTAGATTTCAAGTAACAAGGGGATGAAAATTGAGGCTGCATTGAGAATCAAAACCACGAACCTGAGCTTCTATCCTGTATAATTTCAGATGCAACAGGAGGGTCAACTTAATCTGATGTAACTAAGAACACATTATCCTTCAAGATTTATTAACTAGATGTAGAAGAATTAAAGCTAACTTACCGCATGGGTTGAAAATCTCACAAAGCCAAACCCACGGTTTTTCTGCTTCTGCCCGGGCTGCACGTCTTTAAGCATTGCAAGATCAATCGATTCAACATCAGAAAAAACCTACGTACAGGAGCATGAATTAAGAGGAGAGCAATATTTTGTCATTTTTAGAAATTTTGTACAGTAAATAGAATTGTACCTGAAGCACAAACTGTTCGAATTCATCAGCACCCCAAGCTAAAAAGAAATAAAATTAACATTAAGTTGTGCACGACACCAATAAACCAACATCCACAACAATGTAATGTAATCATGGGAAGAGAATGGGACAAAATATTTATTATTTTAAAAAAAAATACTGCAGGATCCATAGATGATTCTTTTTAAATATTCATACAGATAGAATATGATACCTAACTTCATAATGGTATGAATTTTCATAGACATAACTAATCAAATTTACAAATCCATAATATCACATCTCTACATTTACATGGGTTTTAGTCTTTAGACTTTTAGGCTTTTAGCTCATACAGTGTATGTTGCTTTTAATCCAGATTAGTTTTAGTAAGCCCAATTTACATTCAGGCCCAAACTAGCCCGAACTGGATCCTCAATCCACAGCCTCCTTCATCCTTTTTCATCTACCCTTTCCACCACCTCCTAATTCAATCTTCTCTTCTCCCACGACAAATAATTGGCAACGACAATCTTTTATTTTACTGACATTTATCCGCCAGCGGAAAGGAAAATTTGGTAATACTAATTGTTGTTGAACCATCAACACTAACGGGTTAGTTTTCAGGCCTCGATCTTGCCATTTTCTGTCTGTAAACTACTTTGCCAAACAGAGGTACCCTCATACGTACTCAGGCGTATTGATACACTGGTAAATTGCATATCAGAAGTGCAATAGAGGTACCGTTGATCCAGAAACAGCATTTACATGTAATTACTAATTCTCATTTTTATAGTGCAGAACCACAAATCAAGTGACACTCTACCAATTTCCTAAGTTGTCGATGAATTAAAGCATATAGCACTGTCTGATGCTCAAAAGCTTGAAATTTCTGATAAATGATTACTGATGCCACTAACTGTTCAACAATATTAAGTCACGACTTACTACCGCTGAAGAATTAAGATGCTTCAGTGCCCACATTTATCAAGCATGCATATTAGAGGAAGAATCTTTATTTGTTAAAAAACCTGCAGCCCTCTTCGCCTTGACAACTAAGACCTACCCTTTATACCTTCTGGAAAAAAAAATTGCTCCACAGAAGAATTCCACTAGAGTTGTACAAATGCAAATTATACGATTGAATTGATTTATCTTGACCAATCGATCAGAAGTTCATAATCTCTACAGTCGTAAAGAGGATTTAATTCTCTTTTATTCTACTCTTGCAAGACCAGTTGTTTTGTACACATTGAAAGTTTTCGCATGTTAGTAAACACCCCCAAATATAAGAAGATGCATTGATCAGCTTTTAATTCATACACAGCATCAAGATCAAACAACCAATACACCTCAACTGTTGTCATAAAGATAAAATACATGTCTGAAATTGGTAAGACAAGATAAACAAACCTTTATTGAGATTTCCCAAGTATAGGCTATTTTGCTCAGTTGATGCAAGAACACCAATCTTCTTTCCATCCATCTGGAAAGGGCAAACAAGAGGGGTTAAACCATTTGCTAGCCAATCATCTAGAATAAATATTAATTTCCTCTAAATCATTCAGAAGCTGAGCTAACATAAATACATAATCCAGCTAGAAGACTGAAGAACAAAAGGAAGGTATTAAGAAACTAAAGTTAAGTTGTTCTAGTACTCACCATATTTCCAGATTTTTCACTAATAGCTCTGTTGGCAGCTTCTTTTGTTGCAAATCGCACAAAACCAAATCCCTACAATGATTTATCATGGCATTATAAATGTGACGATTCAAAATGTAGTAATACAAGACATATTCTATTAAGTGCTTATTGCAAGAATAACCTTCAAAACGCCTTTAGGGTCCTTCAGCAGACGAACCTCCATTATTTCCCCACACGAAGAAAATACCTACGTAATGAGACAAATCTCTTTATAAATGTGACGTGTATAGCCAAACAACAAAGGAAATAGACTCACAAATACATAAACCTTAAACTTAAAGGAAAACACTGTGAACAAAGGCAGAGCTTTCAACTCAATCCAATTTTGCACAGCATTCATCCATAACACATAACTCCTAATACAGAACTAATTAGTGCCACCTTAAAACATAATCACCAGGAGAGAAAAATGTTTTTTCCCCTCAAAACAGATGATGATCATCCCTAGCTTAAATTGTCTGAAATCAGCTTTAGGCCATTCTCAGAAAAATAAATCAGAATCTCTACTTGACACATTTCACAGACACACCAGATTCACTTATAAACCACTTCCACCTTATTATGCTTCTTTTAATCACTCACATATCACAATGACCGAGCCGAAGTTTTTGCAAAACAGGCAATCGAACATTCGAACTACAAACAGTACCAGAATCACTACAGAACATAAATGGAAAATGCATATATACAAATCATACCTGCCGGATTTTGTCCTCCGTAACAGTTCGGGCCAATCCACCAACGAACACTTCAGTTCCTTTAGCAGCTTGCTCTTCTCGCAAAATCAGCAAAATTCATCAGCTCAGACCAAATAATCAAAACAAAAATCGTATGAGAGAGAGAACATACTGCTGCTGCCTGAATTTTGCTCGGGCCGTTGGCTCATCTGTAAATCTGTAAACGAAAAGAGATTGAATCATTGAGCAATTGAACTATCGAATCAAGTGATGAAGAAGAGCATTTAAAGCTAAATTGACACACATCATGGTGAATTTCAGCTACAGAAAAGCAAATGCATTGGATATACCGGCGGAAATTGGGGGAAACTTACCGGCGAAATTGGATTTCTTCGTTGAGAAATGGCCGGAATCAAAATTAGGAACCCTAGAAAAATTACAGAGAGAATTTGTGCTAATTGGGGAATTTTCTGAATCTTGACCTTTTATAAAGTCGTCGTCGTCAGATTTTATACTTGGCTTCAGGCGACACTGACATTGACGTTCACGGATAAGCAAATGACGATATGAACCTCAGAGATTCCAGATTTATTCTTTTCTGATTTTTTTTTTTTATTTTTTTTTCTCGACGGATACTATTTTTAGTACGTGATTTACTTGTCCTGCGAATGTTACAACTTACAATGATCGATAATATGTTCGATCGTCAATAGTAATAAAGATTTTGAATAATTTGATCAATAGTGATTGGCTTATCGCATAATACAAGAAGGTTCACAAATCCTACGTATTTGGCTCTATGCGGAGATCTTTACGAGCTTTGTTTGTTGCCGATCGAAAACGGGAGTTGTTGGATCATTTGATGTGTTTTATGATCTAACGAACCTCCACAAAACTTTTAACGAACTTAACAAACTACTAAGGCAAAATTGCATATAAGTCCTCCGTCTTCTTAACATTAACCGATGTTCTTCCAAACGTCGCATGTAAAATAATGATCGCTTGCACGTAAAAGATTCGTGTTCACCATATCAACGGTTGATATATGGCTATTTCATAACATATTTGTTCGATGTCGTTTATGAGTAATTTGTGGTTAAAATCGACCCAAAAAGTCAAACGACACATTATTAGCGGGACGGATGGAGTACATTATAACTTCAAAACAACGTTAAATTCGGTCTTCGGGACTTACAAGTTATACCGTAAAAGTAAAACACACTTATATATGCCACCACAAGATAATTAAACCAGCTATGGAACTTCTACATTAACCTCACAATATAACTCCTCAATGTAACACAACTTGTAT
>JAQRGC012225339.1:0-11678 GCA_028659135.1 Plantago lanceolata
CTTTTGACCATGCCGATGGCTTTTGATTCATGGCAGGTCGCAAAGACCTCTGTATCAGTTTTAAGAATGATGACGACGACGACGACATTTTTTAGGGTTCATGTACGTACGGACCAAAAGAAGAGATGAAGAACAAGAATGGGGGATATTAATACAGTAAAAAAACAGGGAAAAAACTAGAAGGATTATTGCATATTGACCCCGCATGTTTAGGATATTAAGTTTTTACTCCAGAAATCCTGCAAAATTATGTATTTGATGTCGTCTCCTGGATATAATATAAAGGTTAGAAAATGAGTTTTAAGAGCTTATCTTCGTCTCATGTAACAACAATGGAGGGCGTCTCAGTTGCCCACTGTAGTTACTACACTTGTTATCAAAAGCCAATTCTCAAATCCACAATCTCTGCTAAATTGAGCTATACACCAACTCTAAATTTTAAGCTTTCCCCAAAATTGCCGCTTTCTTCATCAAGCTACTGCTCTTACAATCATTCTTCACAATTTTCGTCATTCTCTTCGTTTAAAGGTGAGTTTCTATTATAAAGTAGCATCAGATTTTGGTAATGTTGTGAAATACTATATGTTCAAGTATTTACTGCTGATGCCATTCTTGTTTGTTGCTTTATTTAATTTCATTAGTTGTAATCCAAATCCAAGAATGTGTAATATGTGAAGTTTCTGGTGCCACTCAGTTGTAGGATTGATGTCTTTTTAGGCCACTGTTTGGTGAAGCACAGGTTTTAGTATAGAATTCGAATTCGGCTCTTTTCTTTGTGGTGGATGGGGATGGGGTTATGTTCACTCATTTAGGTTGGATATTTATGGAAACTGTGGTGTAGTTTAAGAGCTAAGTTACTTAATCTTTTGTTTAGTGTTCATCATTTGGAGTGCCAAAGGATGGGAAAATAATAAACTTAGAATAATGTGGTGTAGTTCTACTTTTATTTGCAAATATTGATTGGATTTGTTTCCATTATTCTCGTTTCATATCGATGGAATTCTTTTTGTTAAACCTCGCGCCTCTTGTTGCATTGTTCATGTTAAAGTTGAAATTTCATGTATTGTTGTTTATCTGAGGACAGTATAATTGGACTAATATATTATTCCTAATTATGTGTGGCCTATGCGTTGTAAACTGAAGAGAGGAGAGTTTTGTTTGCAACAACACCTGAGGTTGGAGTAAGCACCGAAACAACTGAATGGGAAATGCAAGGTAATGTTCTGTGTCTTCAGTTTCCTTTATTTATATTTGGTTTTAATGAGTTTATATTTATTCTGAGTTTCTGACCACAACCAGTTTATTGTATATTTACTGGCAGATTTCTATACATTGAGAAAAGATGTGGAAATTATCTCAGAGCGTGTTGAGGAGATCAGGGCTTCTGCTGGTCTAAAGCAGCTAGAACAAAATCTCGCCGAACTTGAGGATGCATCCGGAGATAGCTCTCTATGGGATGATCGTGCCAAAGCTCAGCAAACACTTCAAGCTCTAACTGAAGTCAAAGACAGAATAAAGCTTCTCAATGACTTCAAAACACAGGTCCTGGTTTTCTATTTGCTGAGCTCACCACTAATTAATGTGCACAACTTTGAAGATAAAGCTTAATATTTCTATAATCTAATGTTATTATATATAACTGCAGGTAGAAGATGCGGAAACAATAATTAACCTTACTGAGGAGATGGACTCCATTGATACAGGACTCCTTCAGGAAGCTGTTGGTATAATCAAGGAACTGAGGAAGGAATTGGACCGATTTGAGTTGACACAACTCCTTTCTGGACCCTATGACAAAGAAGGTGTCGTTGTCAGCATCTCGGCTGGTGCTGGGGGTACTGATGCCCAGGTAACACCATTTTATCAGAATTAAATGAAATAATGAAATATCATATATTGAATTGTATTTCTGTATGAAATTCATGGACTAAAGTTTCTGTGCTTTTCTGTTAAAAACTTCGAAGTGTTTCTGTTTGTTGTGTCAAGACTCAAGAGAGAAAGAAAAATTTATGTATTGTGTTGATCTATTGAAACTAAACTTTCTTAGTAGCAAAAGAACAAAAAAAGAAACTAAACTTTCTTCTCCACAAACTAAAGGCAGATGTTGAAAACGGGACTTTGATGCATCCTGGCTTTCTCATTTATTTATAAAGTTTTGATATAGTCCAGTGCAGGATTGGGCTGACATGCTTCTCAGGATGTATGTGAGGTGGGCGGAGAAGCAGCGATATAAGACTAAGGTGGTAGAGAAGTCCATGGGTGAAGAGGCTGGAATCAAGTCAGCTACCATTGAAATTGAAGGAAAGTATGCATATGGTTACTTGTCCGGTGAGAAAGGAACTCACCGTATAGTTCGTCAGTCCCCTTTCAACTCTAAAGGTCTTCGTCAGGTAAGCTGAACACGTTTACTGGGCTTAATTTTTTTTCTCTTTTCCATATTAGTTGAGACTTTGATTGTGTTCTGAAAATAATTTCTTGCAGACTAGCTTCTCTGGAGTCGAAGTCATGCCTCTTCTTCCTGAGGACTCACTTAATGTTGATATACCTGACGAGGACTTGGAAATCACTACTTCTAGAGCTGGAGGAAAAGGTGGCCAGAATGTCAATAAAATTGAATCTGCTGTGCGCATTACTCACATACCCACCGGAGTTGCAGTTCGTTGCACAGGTTAACCTCCAACAAACTCTCCTTGTATTTAAGTTTTCTCTTCTTTGTAGCTCGTATTAAATTCTAATTTGAGTCATTATTGTTTATTAGCTTGCTGGGGATTAAGCATCGTAGTGAAGTATAGTAACAACAGTCTCCTTTTCATTTCCTTTTTGTGTGACATGTGCCCTAGACTTGAGGCCCATACTTTTCACATAAGTGTATAATTGAAATTGAGTGATCTATATACCTAATTGAAATTTTGGAGAAGTATTTAGTTACCAAAGATCTAGGAGTGCAATTGGTTACAGGTTCTTGTAATTCGAGTTACTTACCATTCATGCATGTCACGGTCTCATGGATGATGGATGGATACATCTGAAGCCATCAAATGTAGTCTCTGTTATATACTTATATTACCCAAAACATCTAGGAATGGCCTCCATTCTTGTACATGCTTCTAACTTTTAGAAGAACCTAACAGCTCCTTGAAAGGAATTTACTCCTTAATCATATTGTAATTTCTGCTCTTCTTGGATCGAGTTAAGAGTGGTTTTAGTTTACTTCAAAGTTTGAATAGTAAATGGCATCAGTGAACTAAATGTGGGAAGCGCCGAGGCAAAGTAGAGTTGTCAAATCATGACTTATTGTTTCTATAACATAATGTAAAACTTTGCTGTTTTTCATGAATGGTGAAGAGCCAGGTGATCTGGTGAACAAAAATGAGTTAACTTGAATCAAAGTACATCAAACTGAAGTTAGTCATGCTAGCGGATCTTGATTCTTGAATGAATCATATTGCTCTTATTTTAAGGTACTTTATCTATTCTTGCAGAAGAGAGAAGTCAACTGGCAAATAAAATTAAAGCAATGATCAGACTAAAAGCGAAGCTGCTAGTGATAGCGGAGGAGCAAAGGGCATCTGAGATCAAGCAAATCAAAGGAGATGTCGTGAAGGCGGAATGGGGCCAACAAATAAGGAATTATGTATTCCATCCTTACAAGTTGGTAAAAGATGTAAGAACAGGACATGAAACATCAGACATCACTTCTGTAATGGATGGAGAGTTAGATCCTTTCATTAAAGCTTACCTTAAGCACAAGTACAGTACTAGTACTTCAATGTGAAATGTATGAGAGCAACCCTGATAAAATACAATTTTCATTCTATTGCTTCTAATTAACTTTTTGTTGGCAAGGCCTAGAATAGTTAGCTACTGTGCTCTGTCTAAAATTCCACAACATTGTTCCCTGTGTGCAATGGAATCCAATCATATAAGATGTTGCATTTGCACTCTATTTCGGATAATGCTCTTCGTGATTTTAGCAGTCTAAAGCAGCTTCAGCAGAAAAGTCATGTTACATGAAAGGGGATGTTCATGTTGCATCTCGGATCAGCACACACACACAAGCATATGTCAAGAGTCAAAGAGAATAACCAGTATGCCATATCTTCACAAATGAGTAAAAGCACCAAATGATGAATTACAGGTTATAGTGCGGAGCATATAGCAGCTTCAAATTGTATCTTTTGTACCATGACTTTCACATCATACTACTTTTTTGCTTGTCTCAAGTAGGAAACATGGCAACTAAACCTGTGCAGTAAATTTTCTACTTTTTACAACCATGGGATGGGGGAGAAGACAAAATGCTGCCCAGACAGAAGATATAGTGGCTGATGCAAAGATCAGCTGATGGGACTTCAACTCTAAAGACTACTCTTCCCTCGCATACATTTGCAGCATTATTGATGTATTCTACATACTTCCATTCAGAGTTATTTCATAATGTTTCGTTGTTCAGGATTCCTTCTTTTTCCCAAAAAGTAAGTTCATTGAGTAGGTGTTTCCCTTCCCAGCCGCAGCTTCCACCCTCCTTGGGCCAACCTAATGCCATAACAGACAAGAAAGGAGGAGCCATTAACAATAGGATAAATTTCATAGTTCATACAGTATGCAATCTCATCACTCCACCACCACCACAGGCCCAGAAACATGTATAGCACTCAATATTGTAAGGTCGAAAGATACACAAATTTTTCATGGAAAATCAAGAAGTTTCTATGGTCCTAAACAATTACTTTCAGTCTGGTCCAACTGGAAGTCTGGAACTGTATACAGTTGTAATGGAAACTCAAGTATTTAACACTATAGCTACATCTCATAGTCTGTACAGTGCATTGTAATGCATCCTATTGTTAATGCATAAGAGGAGGAGGTTGTGCAGTGTAAAATGCTAGGCACATATGCACAGTACTATATCTGTCAAAGAGCCAAATTGGTACGATAGGCATGGTCCAAACTGGTGACAATATGTAGCCACTGGTCAAATGTGGTCTTTTAGCCTTTATTCATAATTGATAAATATATTGGTGTGCCACTGTGCCTAACTCCACGCATGCTAACTAAGGTATCTAGAATGGTAACCATATGGTGTAAAGAACAGTGTACCTTATCCATGAGCCAGTATCCAACCGTTGGCATATACTGCACCAGGTACATTACAGCAAGCACGGGCTGCACAGGAGAAAGGAGGTCAGGTTAGAGTTCACGTCTACTTTGTAAGAGCACTCGAATCAGTTTACCTATCTTATATTTTGGTCTTTACTTTTAGACTCAAAAGTTATATGCATGCTTAGTTTAAGGGAATCATATGATCAAATCTCATTTTTATGGGCTATATTTAAATTAGGAAACTGACGTAGTAAATAATCATGTTATTTCCACAATTTTTAGCCAATATTTTGATCTTAGAGATTTGATAGATTTGAAGGAATCTGGTATTAATGCTCTAATTAAATGGAAGTGCTCTATAGTATTATTCCAGAACGAGAATGCAACTAATAATAAGCAAATGCAAATATAACCAAACTCATGCCACAAGTTCGCAGTTATTTTAATTCGTGGTGACATGTTTTTTAATTGACTTTCTGCTTCGGAGAGGATTAAATTTTATTGATGCATGCATTAAATGACTTGAGCAAACAGAATACACTTGTTCTGAACCACGTCACAAAAACATACTCTACACATTCCACACCAAACTGAAAAAAATTGGCGTCCAGAGATAGAGATTAAGCAGAGAGACCATGAACAGGTTTAGCATATCAATAGGCATACCTGATAGGATATCCAAGCTTCCTTCAGACCATGGCTTGCAGCGATTATTGTCAGTTCTGCACACCTCTCTGAAGAAACACGCTTCTGAAAATCAATGAGTCAAATGCTTCAGTGAAATTACTCGCAGAATTCAATCTAAAAATGTATTTATACTAAAAGTTGGAAATATTACTGACAGTGATGGGAAAAGAAATGATAAAAGCCTCATCTTTCTTTGGGTTTAATATGTAACCCAAATACTCTAAAGAAACTTACTGTGGGGAACTACATGGTGATTGGTGCTAACCAGGTTCATATAATCCTTTGCTCTAGGAAGGAGAAAAAAATCCAAGAAGGATAAAATGAAGAGAAAAAAAAAAAAAAAAAGAAGGAACAATTCTATAATCATGAGTGATTTTTTAAATTTTGACTTTTACCAAAATAAATAGACATCATCCGAAAACACAGAATGTCAAGATTATGCTTCCTTATTTACCTCACTGCTACTTGCTTCAGGGGTCTTTATGGGCCCTGGACAGATGACAGTCACCTTGATTCCACTATGAGAAAGCTAAAAATGGCAAGAAAGAGTGGAGACCAATTAAGATTCGAAAAGGTTCATCATCAAACTTTGAAACCTGGTAAGTTTCAAGAATCATGCACATCTAACTACATTAAGTTGGACCAAAAAGAAAGAAAAAAAATCATTCCAACTAGTTTTGCAGACCAATTGCAAGTTCCTGCCTTTCCAAACAAAATTCTGAGCAAAAGGAAATTTTCGTTATAAAGATAGGAAGGTGAAGAAGAAAAAGGGTCACATTCATTCACCATAAGCATATCACCAAATTTATAAAGAAGAAGGTTCTCATTCTCATTTGAGTCCCCTATGTGTATTACTCAAACCAACACAAAGAAGTACTTCGATTGAGAACACACAGGCCTAAACAACGGCAAATTGGACACTAAGCTACTCAAGCATAATTTAAAGACATGTCCAGAATAAAAACCATACCTCAGACCGTAGTGAATGAAAAAAGCCATGTAAAGCAAATTTGGAAGCCGAATACACAGCTTGACCTGGTGCGGGTGTCTTTCCTGCAGCACTGCTCATCTGCATGCAAAAAAAAAAAAGCAGCCAAATAGAGTCATTTACACAGAAATGGTTTTAACTATCAATAGCATCTTGAAAATGACTATCAATGCCAGTTTCGGTGCATAACACATTTAACAACGAAACCATAAATCATACCACAACAAAGTGCCCTCCTTCTATGCGGGATAGCATGGTAGGTGCCAGGAGTCGTGTCAGAGTTATAGGTCCCAAAACATTGACATCGAACGTTGCCTAATAAATCATCAGTTTTTTAAATGTTAGTCACCTTATGATATTCTCACAAAACAGACAACTAGAAGATTTAAACTTTTAACATGAAACTAATTTCAGTCAGACTAGTGTAGGCAAGATTGAGTCCTGAGTTTCCTGACTCCTGAATGACATAACAAATAAACATCCATGTATCCTGAAGTTCATACCATAAAATATATATGTTAACTTATCACTCAACAGAAAATCCTCATTAGGTGACATAATTATATAACCAAAATTCCACATTGGCAAGTGAGTACAAATCAACAGCCATGACTAAAAGTATACTAATACTATATATTAATGACTACTGTTTTCCAGCATATATATACCTTGAGGCTTTCTTCTGTCACATCTAATGCCGTTGATTTCTGCAGCACAACAAATACAATCATATCAAGAATTGCTTTACAGACATTGAGAAAGATGAAGAAACTGAGAAGCTAGCAATCCGTGTAACCTCCTTCACCTAATGTTTTCTACTCATAAGGGTTTCTGGGAGAATTAGTTTATAAGGACTTTCTGCCATGCCTGTAATCATTCCAATATGATTGTTCTAGAGTGCTGGAAAAATTTAATCCTGGGCGGAAGATAAGTGGGATGATGACTTGTTAGTTTAGTTTTCTTTTCTTTTCTTTTGCTTTTTTCTTGATGATAATTTTCTGTTTCTACAAACCCACCAAATTGAATATTGCTCTGCTGGATCAATCTAGTTCTACTAAACCCCACTCTAGTAGATTGTCCATCATTATGAATATATACTTACAGGGCGTTCATATGCTGCATTGTGAAACATGTAATCAACCCCACCAAAGAATTCTTCTGCTTTCCGTACAGCCTCTTTCAGATGCTCTTCTCCCCGTGCCAGATCCAAAGGTAAGATCATCACCGAATATGGAGCATGTGTTCCTGGCTTGGGAATCACACAATCAAGGTAAGGGAAACAAGTGGACATCTGCACATTGTTGTAAGACAGCAAGAAGGTTGCCGACAGAGTGACTAACCCCTTAACTGACTCTTAACACGCTGCAGTTCAACTTCATTTCGAGCAGAGATAATAAGTTTTGCTCCCAAAGCTGCAAGTTGTATTGCAAGTACTTCACCTAAATACAAGGAAAATTCAACGTTTGATGCAGATTTAGAGCACCAAATTAAATAATAAATATGAGGCATGCAAGATAATGATTCGAACAAAAACTCAAAGACAAACAGAGTCAATCATTTTTCATTTAAAACATCACTCAAAATATGAAGCACGTGAACAATGAAAGAATAACTTAAAATCTTAATGACTGTACAAAAAGAAATATAAGCTTGTAAGGGTAGCCAAGGATGAGCGGCATAGTCCTTGGGGTGCTATTCCATATTGATATTAACTTAAAATCTTAATATCAGGTTTTACTATTCCATATTCAGCATTTTGAAAGTTCCTGGAATAGATTCTTGTGTATCTCATCATAGTCCTCGGGGTGCTTATACTGAATACTCTACAAAATTTTAGTTGCTAACATTTATATCAGATTAGGTATCTGAAATACTAACTACATCTGTTCTAAATAGCATTTAGTAATTACATTTGACTGGTTTCAAAGATAATGTCTATACATGCATTTTTATGAGATTTAACCCTGACAACGTAGTGTGTATATAGGCATAAATAAATGTATGTGCATGAAATTTGGCAAAAGCTTACCAAAATGGAATACGTTATGCATACAGGGTACAAACCAGATGAAGACATATAAAACTAGATACTTCATTTGTTATCTACACAAAAATAGTCCCCAGGATCATCAACACTAAAAAGTACCACATCGTTTCCAAATGGACTCAACTGCAAACGTTTGATACTACACGATCCAAACAGGAAATAGAGGTGATTGACGCATAAAGCGTATGATCATCACATCTATCTTAGCAACTCAAATAAGCTAACAGCTAAATGTGCTGCAGGCAGGGTACAAACCATGACACAGATTAAAATAGTTCGAACCGATGAAAACCTTGTGAAACAAGATATCTCATATGACGTATACACAAAAATAGGTCCTAGCATTATAACATTAAAATTACATCATTTCCAAATGTACGGTCATCACACCAATCTTAGCAACTCAAATAAGCTAACAGCTAAATGTGGTGCATACAGGGTACAAACCATGGCATAACTAAAATAGTTTGAACCGATGAAGACATAGTGAAACGAAGATGACATGATATGTGTATTACATCTGTACTACATCTGAAATATTAACTACATCTATTCTGAATAGAATTTAGTAATTACACTCGATTGATTTCAAAGATAGTGTATGTGCATGCATTTTTATGAGATTTAACCCTGGCCCTGTAGTGTGTATATAGGCATACATAAATGTTTGTGCATGAAATTTGGCAAAAGCTGACCAAAATGGAATATGGTGTGCGTACAGGGTGCAAACCATGGCATAGTTGAAGAGATGAAGACATATAAAACGAGAATGCTGCATTTGTTATCTACACAAAAATAGTCCCCAGGATCATCAATACTAGAAGTACTACATCATTCCCAAATGGACTCAACTGCTAATGTTTGATACTAACACAATCCAAACAGGAAATAGAGGTGAGTGAAGCATAAAATGTACGATCATCACACCAATCTTAGCAACTCAAATAAGCTAACAGCTAAATGTGGTGCGTACGGGTACAAACCATGGCATAACTAAAATAGTTTGAACCGATGAAGACATAGTGAAACGAGATATTTCATATGACGTATACACAAAAATAAATCCTAGAATCATAACACCAACAGTATAACATCACTTCCAAATGTACACATATGAACTCAACTGCCAACATTTAACACTAATACCATCCCAAACAGAAAATAGATATGATCAAATCACAAAACATTCCACGATCACACTGATCTTCGCAACTCAAATAAGGCATAAGCTAAGAACTAAAACCGCAGAAACATACCGATGCCACGGCTTGCTCCAGTAATCCAAACAACCTATTCAATCAAGCAACAAATCAGTACTGTATTAGGTCTACAGAAACAAATTAAACACAGCAACAGCAGAAAAATTGACGAGAACATTCACACAGTACGCATAAACTAAACGAACAAAGTATTTTCCCCAACCTTATCCTCATACTTCCCAGGCTTCAGCTTCTTCGACAACAACGTGAAATCGCCTGTAAAAACGAATCAACAGGTAACCGTAAGCTGAAATCGAGTAAATAACTAACAACAACGATACATCAACAGCGAAACGAGATGAATCGATAATGAAACTCACCATCGGCTCTGAGGAATTTGACGGAGAAGGCGATGAGAAAGACGATAGCAACGGAAACAGAGATGAGCATCAACATTTTCGATTTGCTTTACTGTTCGATTTCTCTTTCTCTCTCTAGCTATTGATTTTCAGTGGAGCTTCGCTTACTGTGTACTGGAATGAAATGAACTGTGATTCTGTGACGGTCGAATTTATACCGAGCAATGACGGGAAAACCGAAGAAGCGGTTTCTTTAAGAATGCGACTACTAATGAAGTTTATAGAAATCGCATTAGCAGCGGTGAATATTTTTAGTTTCCTCTTTTCATCTACGAGTAGTTGATTTTCCTTTCCACCTAAAGTCAATTTTGGGTTAAATCCTTGTGCAAACGTTAAGCTTTGAAAATGAATTGCTCTTTGAGTGCGACTAATTCAACCGAACGTTGTTACTTATTAGAATATTTTTACATTTCTTATATTCATATGGCTAAAGATCGAGAACTAATTTAAATTATCTCAATTCACTTATCGGTGATAACCAACATTAGTAGTCAGAGGATGACCGACAAGGTTCGTATTCGATACCTTAATTGAGTTATCTCAATTTTCTTTGTCACTTAAGCCGATAAATGTCAGTACTCAAACAATGATTGATATTTTATTGTAACTTATAAATATCGAGTGAGGTGACGAAGATAACTAGTCAATTTGCTTATCTATGTTATTTCTATATTTTCACACTGTGGTCATGTACTCATGTTATCTTTGTGAACAAAGGAAGACAAAAAAATTCAGTTTAATCGAAATTCATCCATTCCACTTTGGTTCGCATTCATTTTAAGTTTCACATTTGTTAAATCTAGTCCAGTTTACGTTTCTTCACACGAAGATAACATGACCTATGTATTACACTACACATTTATGCTTCGAACTATTACTCATTAACATGGTAAGTGCAGTCTTTTCTATTTCCCATTATAAGCATTATCAAATACATTAACACGTACACATGAACGCATATACTCCGTATCATGTTTATAAATGGAAAATGCATATGCTCTCACTTTATAATATCATAAGTTATATATGCGGTTTAAAATTCACGAATTAATTATGTGAACTACATTTTTGATAATTTATATATTAAATAAAAACCATTCATTATAGCTCGAATAAAGTGTATTGATGATGATCTTTCCTGCTTACTTGATTTTCTCCCATCACTTGTATTTTTTTTTTTTAAAATTTTCTTTAAAGGAAACATACTTTTATTAACGAAACAAACATAATTTACA
>JAQRGC012226270.1:0-12447 GCA_028659135.1 Plantago lanceolata
ACGTAGAAGGATTAAATAATTAATTCACCCAATAATTAAATTATTCGAGTAATTAATTAAATAAATCCTAAATAAAATAAAATAAAAAGGTCGGGATGTTACAAGCACCTAAAGAAGTAGACTGATCCTCAAAGAAAACTTTAAAAACATTAGTTAAAAGAGCCGGATCAGTCACCCAATTTCCCAAATTATCTTTTATACCATGAATGAAATTTCTACGTTTCTGATGAGATGCATAAGCATGAAAAAATTTCGTATTGGCATCCCCATCTTTTAACCATTTCCTCTTAGCACGTTGAGCCCAAAAGGTTACTTGTCTTTTAATTAACTCATTAATTTCCTTAGAAAGCCTAACTTCCACTGGCCCATAAGTTACAGGATCAGTGTGCACCAGATACTCTACCTGATGCAACTCCTTTCTTTTTTGGTTTAGACACCTCTTTATATCACTTAAATCATCAAGAGCCCAACCCTTACACCCTTCCCCTAAGCTAGTAAGCAAATGAGGCAGATTATGATCCAACTTATCATTCCAGAATTCTGCCAATTTTGAATTAAAAGTGTCATTAGCAGTCCAAATGTTTTCAAATTTAAAATTTTTTGGCGGGATACTTTTAACTGCATTAGTGGAGACCAGGAGGGGTTTATGATCGGAGGTTGATTTAGGGAGATGTCGAACAGAGGTATTAGGGAACATTGTGATCCAATCTTTATTGGCACATGCTCTATCTAACCGAAGGGCTATGTAACCCGGAACAATATAATGCTTATTAGACCAAGTAAACGTAGGACCGCAAAAACCTAGATCAGATAAATCAGAGCTAGTTAAACACGACCTAAACGCATTTATTCGACTCCAACTTACACTTCTACCCCCAAATTTTTCAAAAGCATGGAGAATATTGTTAAAATCTCCTAACACTAGCCAAGGGTTCGTAATTCATTTACTTAGATTAATTAAATCACTCCATACCTGTCCTTGATTAGCTGGGTTTGGATCGTTATACACTGCTGCCACGTCCACAGGGTGAGGGAGGATGATGTGACCTAAACCTTGTGGCGGGAGAATCCTGAAATGAACCATTCTGTCACCCCCTGCATAAACCACCAAATCAAACTGTGTCGCATTCCACATAATCCAGAAACCTCCAACTTGCGGGGTGTCAATTGCCGGCGGCATAACATGCTGGTTTGAATAGTCAAATCTGCGCTGCAAGGTTCTCATGTATTCATTATACCCCATTCTCGTATCCATAACTATTACCAGCAGTGGGTTAAAGGTCCTGATATAATCTCCTAGAGCATTCAAAGCCAACTCATTACCCCTTCCTCTGATATTCCAAGCAAGGATCCTCATGGTGTCCCGAACAAAGTTGGGGTAAGATCTCCCTGGTTCTCTGAGCATTCCAACTGCTCCTCCCACGTTTTGAAGAGGGATTGGAGCCAGAGGAAAGTAACCTCCGTTTCCCCATGGAAGGATGAACAGCAAATGTCGTATCTGAATCCCCTGAATCAGTTCCATCGGAGTTCCAATATACATCAACGAGATTGTTGTTGCAGCTCTTGGGATCAGAAAGAGATTTGGTGTGTCGTAGAATGGTGGTATCCGGAACGTGTTGTTGTCCATCGTAGAGATTGATTTGTTGCTCACCTGTTCGTGCTGCACCGCTACTCTCATTGCATCTGATATCAGCCTCAAATTGGTCTGCACATTTGGGTAAGGCCTGAAGATCGGGTTCGGAAAAGGCAGGAGTGACAATGAGGTGGCCCTTGTAGGGAACAATGGGATTGGGTAGCCAATCACAGTCACTTGTGCCTGAGTCGTTCCCCGTTGCCCCTGAGCTGCTGCATGAACCTGATTTAGCCCCCAGTCCATTGGCCTTGGCAAGATCGGCCTGTTGAACAACATCGACGCAGGTGGTTTTGGTGGGGCCCTCTGAATTGGCTGTTTTTGTGATCCAGCTTGGGAGGATTCTCCCCTTGTTCGTGTTCTCCTTTTGTACTGCACTGGTGCCTTCCCCTTTCTAGTTGCATGCAGTTGTCCCGCTCCGTTCCTCCTTGCACTGTCTTCCCTGTTGCCCAAGATCAGCCTCTCCCCATTGTTTCTTCCCTCTCCAAGCTCTGCTGAGTGCTGCACTGAAACTGGCGGCTGAATCTGTCCCTGCATGTCCACTTGGTGAATCATCCTTCCCTCCTGTGTTTGATATTGTGGAAGCAGGACTTGATTTGGGGATAGTGGTGGATTGATTGGTGAAGGAGCAAAGTTCATTGTTCGTAGCTGCCGGATAGGAGAAGGAGTTCCTTCCGGCGAGGTTACCGGTGGTACCTCGATTGGTGTTGGGAAGTCTGGTGTTTGTGGGATCTTGCCATTGCTTTCCTTGTTTGCCATGATTTTTCTGTGTTTTCTGCAACTTTTTTGCTCTGGTTTTGGTTTGAGAAGTGGAAGTTGAAGAAGGTTGCTGAGTGTTTTTATCTTCAGTTATAATCCCCAGATTAAAATTTAAATTTGTTACTGCAGGTGTTAAGCCCAAAGTGTGATTATCAGATTCTAATGATGATTTAGGCACGCCTGACAGGTTTGGAGTTAATGCACTGTCATTGCTAGTAGTAGCTGAAACGTTGGTTGGAGTATTAGTATTATCAAGATTTTGTTTGCATGCATTGGTCGAACCATGTTCATCAAAATTTTTATTCAGTAAGGGCATTTCTTTAGTCTTAAAGTGTTTGGAGTTTTTGATATAAGATATGGTATTTTTTGTTTCTAAATTTTTATTACTATTTATTTTTCTTTTAGCCGTAAAAACTAGAGTAGGAGCAGTAGTTAAAATACCTGGGCTTAAAGGAACAGACTTACCTGGGCCCGTTGTACTTGGGCCTACCTGTTCTTTTCCCAAATCCTTTTGTTTTTCAACTCCTTCCTTTGGGCTTTGCAAAACATCAGTAGACGGCCCATTACTACTTATCCTCACACCAGCTGGCTTCCAGCCCATATTGCGTCCAGGCCCATTTTTTTGACCCATCTTCTGAAACCCTTGCGCCGCATTACTCTGATCGCTCTTGCCAGTGTTTGCTCTGTTCTTCCTACCCCTGTTTGTTACTAAATTCCATTTTTCCTCGGGTGAATTTTGTTGCTGATCAGACGTTGTCGTAGGTTCATTTGGCGAACTCTGCTCATGTGTTTGTCCTGATTTACAGTCCTGCTTCCAATGTCCGATGCGACCACACATTGTACAGAACATTCCTTCTTGCTCATAAGTGATCTTCTGTATACGTTTCTCAATCTGAATTGCCGGCGGGAGAGGCCCAGAAGAGTCCATCTCCAGACATATACGTGCATATCTACCTCTGCTTGTGTCTGCTGTGTGCATATCGACTTTGATTGGTTTACCAAGTGTTGCTGCTATTGCTTGGATGGCCTCCTTATCATAGAATTCCACCGGTAATTCATGAAGTTGGATCCAGACCACAATATTGTCCCCTAACCCCTGAGATGGCGTGAAATCCGGCTTCCAAGGCGGTATTGCTAAGTAATGATTGAACATGAACCATGGACCTCCCGCTAGCGCCAGAACGTAATCTTCTTGTGACTCTGTTTTTATAACATAGAAGCCCTTCCCGAGCTCAGTCACATGAATATGTGATTTTGTCTTCCAAACCCCCATCAGGTGTTTACCAATATCTTTGACCGTCCTTTGCAACCCTAATGTTTGGATGATTAAAGCCTTACTCCATGGAGAATAAAACTTTTCTAGGTCATTCCTTGTGAACTTCAGAGAGGGGATTGATGGATCAGACTGCTCCACTCCTTCACCTTCCTCTATGTCAGGTATCTTACCTATTTTGTTCAGCCATCCGGAGAAATACTGGTGTGCACTGCTGTTGACAAGTTTTTCCTTGTATGATCCATTCTGCTGTGACCTTGTTGGTGGAGGCGGTGCATCTGCTTGCGGGTTGCCTTGTTGATGCGATTGTGAATCTGCATGTTCGTTATTCTTGTCCATTGATGCTTGATTATCGTTTAGAGGTAGATTGATGTGTGATTGTAGGTTTGAATCTGGTGGTTTGTGGCGGTGGGAGTCTGGCGGCTTCTGAGTAGACGTAGAAGGGTTTTCTTGCATGTTGTTAGTTTGTTAAATTCTTGTTTTACTCTGTGTTATGCGGAAAGAAGGTGGTGTCATGTATGTGAAATGGTTAAATTTAAATATTAATCGAATAGATAAATTAGACATAGGTTTTAAATCTAAAAAAAATATGTAAAATACGTAAATAGGCGGGCGGGTGGCGGGTTGCCCCGCAAAATTTCCATCCAAGCGGGTGACGAAAAATCAAACCGTTGCGGTTTTGAACAAAAATTGTAACCGTTGCAGGCGGATGGCCGACGGCTAGAACGGCGGGCGAAACGGATGGATATCTTTTATGTACACCCCTAATTTGTGGAATGCTAGGTCTAATACGGGACCCGTCTAAGACTACAAGTTAAGTTAGGTACTTGGCTTTGGATAGGGTAGTAAATGTTGGACGAAAAGCCCAGCTTGTTTAGTTGGGCAACTGACGACCCAGTATTGATGTGGGCTTGCAGTGACTGGATGATAGAATTTCTTCAAGTGCACAACAATTGACTGAATTGAGTGAACATATTCTTGTATTCGAGATTCGATCGATTTAACGTATCCTTACTGATTGCTTAACTTTTAAAATTGGACAACAGTAAGACTTGAGTATTGTAACTGAAGAAAAAAACTTGATGTAAGAGTCAACCCAATTTTACTTGACAATACCCAAAAAGAAAGAAGATGGATCATGGCAATGGCAGACACGGATAAGGTGAATTGTAGTGTCACTCTGTTTAGTCATCGCAGCCTATTTTATACTTCTACTATACCCATTTATTTTGTCCATTTAAAGATGGATCCAAGGCACGTTGCTTAATTGCTTTACTAGAATGTTGGAAACATTTTAGGTGAGATGTATGTATATGATGAGTGAAAAATATGTTTGCCACCATTTAGAGTGGTTTAAGATGAATTAAGAAGGATTAAAACGAGAAGGATCGTCTGTCACGATTTTTAAGGGTAAGATATGGAGTTCATACCAGCTGACCTGGACTTATGAATTCGACAAAGATACATTTGAGACATAGAAATGATCAAACATCACTAGTTGGGAAGTGGATTACTACCACAACACCAATTCCCGACCAAGTCATGAGTCGACTCTCCGCTCAACTGCAAGAAAAGAAAAGAAGCTCTATCAAGTCATTGGTTCTCCGGTCGAGACCGACTGATCAATGTTTTTTCCAGTCTACTCAGAATGGAACTCTTGATTCTAATCTAGAAAGATACTATTTGAGGACAAAATGACGTATAATCCCTTAACAACGACATCTATAGTCGGTGAAGACTGAAAAGACTTATCCCTTGATAGAGACAGCTGGAGGCCCAAGCCCATTGGCTATTGGATCAATTAGGGCTATGTGGCACGATCTAGTTTATTCAAGACACAAAGTACAACTATATAAAACCACCTATCCGAGAAGGATAGATAACTGAAATTTTATTATTGTACGCATATATTACTCTTGTACTCGGGTCCAAGGAAGGTTCTACGACCTTCCTTTTGGTTAAAGTCCATACACTACCGGCTTGACCATACGGAAAGTCGGTTTAACAACACACACACACTTCCTTAAATTTTGCAGGCCTAGGGTTTTGAGGGTTAAAGACGCATATCGCAACTTCGAGATCTAGAAGCTAGGCAGATTTGGAATGCAAGACGACTGAAGGACGATCCAGTGACGACGTACCAGAAAACACCCTGATTAGTATAATTGTTACAATACATGTCAATTGTTCTACGATTTGGCTATTACATTTATAACCTAAAAGGCAGAAAAAGGAAAACTTATTATTCTCCGTATCCCGCTAATAAATTTTCATTTGATTTAAGAGTTAAGGTGTTGCAGTGGTAAAGGGTGTTGGAGTAACGAACAAGAAGTCGGGGGTTCGAATCTCGACGGAGGCATAAGGTGAATTTAGTGATATTTGGAGTTACAAATTTGGTTTGGGTGTAATTGGAGTTAAAAAAGTAGTATAATATTAGGAGTAGGTTAGAGTTAGATTTGCCGTTTAAAAAAAATGTGCCGTCTAATTTATCATTATTGATCGACTCTAGCATCTTTATTAAAGTACCACCTTAATACCTCATAACTCCCACAAGTTCACAAAAGTATAGAACAATTATACTATAATTTAGCACTCCGCATTAAAGTTGTTCATAATTCGTTCCCTCTCTTCATCCCAAAGGTTTAGTCTGTCTTAAGTCGTATATGAACTATGAAGGAGTTGCATGTAGTACTCCTAGTAGTATTAAAAGATAATCAATGTGAAACCAAAGAATAAACATTGAAAATTGTGCTAATCAAACTTTGACTTTAAACAAACGCCCATGCATTTCACCAATTTCATGCATCTTTTGTTTTCTTCGTCCCCCGGGACCCTCCACTACGACTTAAACTCAGGCACCATGTCTCTCCAAACCAAATTAACAAGAGTATACTTAATTACTACTCCCGGGAGTAACAAATTTTAACTTTTTTTAATAACGTTTGAACCCGTAGCCCCTAGTGTGTACGGATTAAGCCACACAAATTCACATATTAACGTTAGATATGAACTGAATTAAACCGCACAAAATACAAAAGTCTCTGGCCTTAAGAGTTAAAATAACATATTTACAATACTCAAACTTTAGGAAAAATCAATATTCAAACTTTCACACCCCATATTTCTTCCTTTGACAAAAACCCAGCCCCCATATTTCATTAAAAAGATGTCAAATATTTAAACCCAAAATAACTCAGTCTCACCAACTGACTAAAACGACGTTACTGGTCCCCACTTTGACTCTCTCTCCCTTATAAATAAAACTCCCTTCATTTTCATCTCCCAAACACACACAAAACAAATTTCACTCTGAAAACTCAACCAAACAACAAAAATGGCCAGAGAAAAGAGAAGAGAGCAACTCTACGTTACCGTCCCGAGCGTATTCCGTTGCCCGATCTCCATGGACGTGATGAAATCTCCGGTCAGCCTCTGCACCGGCGTCACATACGACCGGAGCTCAATCGAAAAATGGCTTTCATTAGGCCACACCACCTGCCCAGCCACCATGCAGTCGCTTCCTGACACACACACCACGCCGAATCTCACTCTCCGCCGCCTCATCCACATCTGGCTCACCCAGGCCGACGCCGCTCAGGCGGCGCAGACGGAAAAGTCCAGACAACAGGTTGCGAAATTAATCAACGGCAACGGCGATTCGTTGGACTCCGAATCGCTTGAGAAGCTGATTAGCTTCATCCGATCGTCGGATGAGAATTTGAAACTCGTTGCGGTGAACGTTGATGCGGTTTCGAAACTCGTTGAGGTTTTCTCGAAATCGAACGAGATTCGGATCTGCGAGCTGATTGTCGAGGTTTTCGATTTGATTCTGGTGGAGAACGGAGTGAAGGAGAGATTGAGTGAGCTGATTTTCAGTGGTTCCGCTTGTTTGAATTCGTTAGGCCTGGTTTTGCGGCGAGGAAGCGTTGAATCGAAGGTGAAATCTGCGAGGATTTTGGAGCAAACCGCCGTGAATGCCGAATCTCAGCGTAAAATCGGCGAGAATCAGGTGGTACTGCACCAACTGTACAATTTGTGCACTGTAGAGAACGACAACTCGGCAGTGTTAGCCGGTTTGTCAACTCTGGTTACGGTTTCGACTTCCAGACCGGTCAGGAAGGAATTAATCCGGTTCGGCGTGGTTAGAACCGTGTCGAAAATCCTCTCCGGTTCGGATTACAGTGCTGGAGTACGGTCCGTGGTCGAAAAGTCGATGGAACTGTTGGAAACGGTCGCTACGTGCACGGAAGGCAGAAATGCGATATCGGAAAACAAGGAGTGCGTGATCGGGATCGTGAAGAGGCTGATGAAATGTTCGCGCGTGGCGACGGAGCTCGGGATCACGGTGCTGTGGAGCGTGTGCTGCTTGGCGCGTGATCCGGTTGCGCAAGAGAGCGTGGTGGGGGTCAACGGGTTGACCAAGGTGTTGGTGGTGATGCAGAGCGATTGTTCGTCAAACGCGCGGATGATGTGTGGCGAATTGGTCAAAGTCTTGAGGGCGAAAAACGCCAAGTCGAATTTGGCTCCGTCGTATGAGACCAGGACCACGCATATTTCGCCTTATTGAATTGAATTGATGATGATGAAGAACAATTCAATTTCAATTTCAATTTAAAAAAAAAGAAAAAAGAAAAATGGTGAATTGAGGTTAGGGATTAGGTAGGTAGGCACCAGAAATTCAATGTTGTACATGTTTTGACAGCGAGGACATTTTGTTCATGACCATACAATTGAATAGAAATTTATTACTACTTGCCAGTTTAATGTTCGTAATAAATTCTTTGACTGCGTCTTGAAGCTTCTTGTTTTTCCTGGCCGTATGATCCATTTCAAAATTTGCCAAATTATGATAGCCGTGGACTCGGACAAGTCATGTTAAAACGTTATAAGTCGGTCGTGATTGAGCTTCTTCCTTTTCATCGTGACCGAGTTTTACACCATTATACTTTATCACAATCTCAACATATCTTCTAATTTTGATTGTATCGATCTGATTAATGTTAATTGGAGAGGGTCTTATATCGGTAGCCAATTGAACTCACAAGATGAAATGACAAGAACGGTGTCTAGTCAATGTGTGTTAATAAAGAAAACTAAGAACATTATCAGGTATCCATCGTTTATGACTATGGGGATTAGGGAATTTAATCACATCCGCTCCCCTAACTTTTGTATCTCGGTGTATGTCGCCCCAAAAGGGTGCTTTCGCCATTGGTGTTTTGTCCGATGGAACTTAGCAAAGTCATGTTGATAATTCTATAGTCATATTGATAAGTTGTACATCATTTAGTCAAGATGATATGATAGAGTGACTGTTTGGAAGTGGATTTTAAAACCGGATTTTTGATTTTGGTGAAAGTTGAGTTTTTTCTGAAAGTTGAATTTTTGGATTGGGTTTCTGAAATTGTGTTTGGATTAGATTTTGGGTTTTGGTAGTATGTAGTAATATTTAAAACAAAGAAATTTTTGAGTTTTGGTAAGATTTTGAAAGTCCATAAATAGTTGTGGATTTTTGATTTTGGACCAAAATCCAGTAACAAAGCTGAGTTCATGATTTTCGGGTTGAAAATCAAAAATCATGGGTGAGAGTCCAGTACCAAACACTCACTTAGTCATGACATGCATGGAACCCTGTAATTCGGTAGTTGATTAACACCTAACTTATTTAACATTTTAGTTGTGGAGGTGGAGATTCGTGGAATAGTTGATGTTGTCCCACAACAGTGATCTCACTACCAGTTACGCATGTCATTATTATCATTTATGTATTTACGTTTAGAGAGTGCATTGCACGTCTCCATCTTAAAATATGTATTCACGTGGTTTGTGATTCAGGTGCATCAAACATTGTCATGACTAGTCGTCACAACTTATCATTTTCATGAATTATTGTCAAGCGTTATCACCGACAAAGTTATTATAATCAGTCAGGTCCAACTTCCGAGTCTCAATTTATGATTTTATAAATGAAATTTGTAATAGTTAAAAGTTCGCGACTTAATGTAAAATCTATTTCCCATATATAAACCGTCAAATAGAAGTTAATTAATGGGCATATATAATATATTGCTTATAATTGAAAATTAAGATATGTTTGGTTGGTGTAACAAATTGTTGATCTCTCAATTTTTAAGTCGAGTGCATTTTTTTTTTTTTTAAGATAAACAAAGTTTTTATTACTAAGCCGAAGACAAAATGGAAGAGTGCCTCGACACTCTTCGTAGAGTTACATTTGAACAGTCATAATTTACAACATCTTGTAACCAAGCTGGGCACGAATGCCAAACTTGATCTAAAACAGCAAAATGGACAGTAGGTCGGGAAGGTGGTGCAGCAAAAGGGGAAGTATGTTGTGCTCTTCCATGATTTGATAGTCTGTCTGCAACCATGTTTGCCTCCCTATATACAAAAGATGGTTCCTTTGCCTTGGTCTCCTTGAGCAGCTTATGGATGTCCTTGACCATTGCCTGGTTCTTGATTACCTGGGGGATTTGCCTGGAAAAACAAGAGAGTATATACTGAGAATCTGTTTGTATAGTAAAGCCCTGCAACTTGTGTTGGACTGCTGCTTGCAGGCCTTTATAAAAGGCGCATAACTCTGCAGAGTTATTATCAGTTGTGCCTAAAAACCCTGATCCTGCAAGTATTACATGGCCTTTATAAAGTCGAGTGCATGTTGTTTTGTAAAGGTTTTAGATATTTAAGTCAATGAATACCTACTCTTAGCTCAATCATGCATTCAACAATTAGAAATTTTATTTAATTTAAAATTAGTGGAAGTTTGAATAATTTACTTCATCCCTAAAAATCCTCCATGTGGGAATCTCAAAGAAAGTCAATGAAGGGAGTGATCGCTAATCTAAATTTGTGTTTATCTCATGTTGTTAGATGTGTAAAACGTATATCATACTCACAAACTAGTCTCTTGTAACATATATGTAGGTATATTATTCTTACTTCTAAACTCTCATAAGTCGAAGTTTTTTGATTCATGAATTAGGAGGGTTTCCTTACAATATAGCAAGCCATGTCGTTTGTTATTCAAATTTAGATGAGATGGTATGGTATTTTAATTTATGGGGTGAGGTGGAGATGGAAGCAAATAGATTGAATAAAGAACACTTGTATCTATGTCTCGTTTGTGTTGGATCCAATGAAGCTTTGAGAAATGAAATTGATTAAGAAAAACAACTCTTGTTAAATATTCAATTTTTAATGATATGAATCATATGATACATAGATTTATTAGCTCAAATGGTAAGGAAATTGAATTCACTTAAATAAAATTTTACGTTTGAGCCTTGTAAAAATGGAAAGCGTCGTTGAGAGAACCGCCTTTTATAAAAGGGTTCGATAGTTTTTTTAAAACGATAAATTTTTATTACAACTAAAAGTATACCTGAACCACCTAATTATAACAACATTTAATCATAAACCACTTTATAACTCCATTTATACATATATTATCACATTTTATCTCGCCGAGACTTAAACTCTGCACTTCATGCTTTCTAGCTCTATCTTTATACCACAACACCAATTTATAACTCCCAAAATAATTCAATAGTACTCAGATTAAATTAGTCACCAAATGCAGAGACCAACCGAAAAAAAATAAAAAAAAAAAAATCATTCTATGATACATAGATAGTGGGAGCGGTGCTTGAATGTTCAAAGTCCAAGAAGGAGGTCGGAACAATGAAATTGAAGACTACAACTTCTGTAGTATTATTGGTTAATTAATTGTCAAACTAAAAGACGACCGCCGCGTTATGCGTGTTAAAAGCGCAACAAAACGCTTCATTCGATCAAATATTTCTTCGTGCACGATCCGGTCACACGCCGTGTGACCGTGTGCTAGCTAGTCAATTCTTTTCTTTTTAAGTGAGTGTATGTAACGTTATCATAACGATAACCTTCAACTATATACCTTCACAATTCACATGCTCTCCTTTTCTCATTTTTGTGGCCACCTTTTATGCATTATTTTTTTTTTAAACGGCAAAAATACTTTAGTATATTACTTCGAAAGAGTGTGAGACGTACTCGAGAAAATACAACTAGACATGTATCAAATAGAAAATACAACTTTGATGCATTATTATTCCACGTAAGACCATCAATCATATCATCAAACACAATAAACTACCAACCGACTCACTTTGCATGAATCAAATAGTCAAATAGACGTGTATGTCATTGGTTTGAATGTTGTATTAACACTTTAAAATATATGGGTTGCATCTGTTATGTCACCAGCAGAGGTAAAAAAGATGAGTGTCATTGCTCAGTAGGAAATTGGGTACTATCACCGATGAAATCAGGCTCAAGAGAAGTTGGAGGGGGAAATCCGAAAAGAAAAGGCCAGCAAGATCAATACTAGAAGAGGGGCAAAATTCACTTTAGTGCCTAAGTTGAGAATTTTAACCAAAAAAGAACCAACCACTGTTCATCACTTTCCCCTTTCAATTTGAGTATGAATGTACAACAATACCCTTACTTTTTGTGTTGTACACCAATAACTACAGTGCATCTGGATACACAAAAAAGACCGGCTTGGTGGCTTGGCTTGGCTTGGTGGCTTGGTGGCTTACCTTACCACTTTTACTGACTTACCTCGGTAAAACCGAAATTGTCACCATTTCAAGCCAAATTGTAGAGAGATAATTTCCTATAATCCTCCTTCCAGATCTAGATGGTAATGAGCTTATCTTGAATGAGAGGATTAGTGTATGAATCGATGAAGAAGCGGCAACATCAGTCGAAATCGGAAGGTATGTTGTGT
>JAQRGC012226514.1:0-10978 GCA_028659135.1 Plantago lanceolata
ACAATTTTACGACATTGTACGAGACCGTATACCGTTCCCCTCGGAAACTCTGTGAAATTGAATTGATCGATCACTGCGTATCCAAAAATACTAAAAAGGACTAATTTAATTTATACGTTAGTTAGTTTATTTTGTTGTTTTTCTTTTTAAAATATTTTTGAAGTATATGACTCGATATTTTTTTTTTTTTGAAATGGCAAATATTATAAATAAAGGAGCATAAGGAATGCTCAACGTCCACACCAAAACAAGTATAACCGAGAAAAACTAAACTAAACTAAACCGAGGGGCTAGAGGAGAGATTCGCTTCCATGAAAATCCGAGGGCCAACTTTCACCCCAAGCATTTACATGAAAGCCAATTCTCGTCTTAAACCCGAACAAAACCAAAATCAAACCATCTAATGAAAACGTGACAAATAGTTGTCTCCGAGGTAGGACCCACGAGGCACAAGTAGAGTTCCACCGAGAGGACTAAGCCGAACCAAGCCAATAGAACAACCAAAAGCAAACCGAGTGGGCGAACGCGAAAGTACTCATTGAAGTCTCCACGGTTGACCTCAACTTTACAAGATAACTCAAAACAACACCGAGGCTCCTTGATACAAACCTAAGAAAATCACCACAACCCAAAGTCGACCTCAAAACAAAACGGATACTTAACCCACGGTAACACATGCCACCAATTGTCACACTCCTCCACTCTATGCCCAAAGATGAGTACAAGGTGAGCTTGCTAAGAAAGGGACAACAATATGTCCATCAAACGCCAAGAACCCCACTTGTTAATGCGGGATGGCTTGTATTGGTCCCTAACTAACTCTCAACCCAATACTCATCAATCAACAAGTAGCAAGTAATTGAAAGTGTGATCAAAGGTGAATGCGGTAGTGGTTTCGACTTGGGAAAGGCAATTTAAGACCCGACCCCGATCGGATCCCCTAACCCAAGTAGACCTTAAGTCCTCCAAGAACTTACAACCATCACAAGGATAGTTTACTCGGATTGAAACCCGGAAAAAAAAGAAACCAATCCTAATCTTCACGGGTCCGTTACCTATGAAAGTCTCGAAGAGTCCAAGGAGCCGCAAGACTTCAAGCGTGCCAATACCCTGCCAAACCAAGTTAGAGTAGGCCAAGAAAATGGACCAGGCAAAAGCTTTACAGTCCACTAAAAAGGCCTAACAAAACCATAAGAGAAAGAAAGGAAAAAAGCCCAGTCCCATTACAGGCCCACCACCCGTCCCCAGGCCCGACCCCCTTTCACTCTCAGCCCCTCCCCAATAACCCTCCACCAATCAACAAACGTGTAGCAAATAAAACCCAAAGACTCCACTCGCTTAACAACCACCCCTCACGCCCCTTGTAATTACCAAAATGACACTCAAAGCCTGTAGGAAACCAAAATGGACAGAGACTTAGCAAACTCCACTCTGTTTTACACACGAACAGAGTCTTCACTGTCCACCGAACCCCTGTTTCACCATATAACCAAAATAAAGCAAGTCCCGAATATCAATCCTACACCTTCCTTTACCTCTTTAAGTCCCCTTCAAACCACACATCTTTGCTCATTGCATAACCATCTACCAAAATCCTCATTGGGAAGGCGCTTACCTCCACTAACGTACCAAGACCACGTAGTAAGTTTCACTTGATCTACTAGAGAATCTACGGTTCGCCCTTCACCCTTGAATCTCACCTCATTCCTATTTTTCCATAATTCCCATACCACTCCTTTCCAAACCATTGCACCCATCTTCCTCTTCGAGGGACTCATTGATTCGACAAAACTCTTCAAATTTTCCCCCATATCTCCCCTACTCCTAGCTTTCAAACCAATCCATAACTCAATTCGGGTCCACACCTCTTTAGCAAAAATGCACTCCCTCACCAAATGTTCAACGGTTTCTTCCCCACCACTACAAGTTTTACAAAGTAAATCGTTATTCACCAATGGAATGTTCCTCTTTTGAAGGTTTACCATGGATGCAATCCGATCATGAATGAGTTTCCATGAGAAGGCTTTGACTTTCAACGGCTCAAGACCCTCCCAAATAAGCTCTTCCCACTCATCAAAACTTTGAAACGATCCCCCCATTGTGTCAACAAGGGCGAAATAACCATCACTAACATTGTAGAGCCCGTTTGAAGCACCTTTCCAAACCCAAGAATCTTTCTCCTCAAGCTTGCACCGTGTAGACCCAATCAACGTTTCAAGCTCCTTAACCTTCTCTTCCTCCCAACAAAACAAGCCTCTTCTCCACCCCCACTTACAATTGCCCCCACCAAGTTCGAACCCTAACCTATCCACCACTCTCACTTTCTTCTCCACTTCCAAACCGTAGAGTCTAGGAAAAGCTTCTTTGAGGACCAACCCTTCTTTTATCCAAGGATCCTCCCAAAATGAACAAGATCCTCCATCCCCAACGTCGATCTTATATAGTTCCCAAAACCTTTCTTTGCATCCCACTTTCTTGATTAAATCTCTCCACCATGCGGACCAATCCGAACCGACTTTTCTACCACTTTGAAACTCCCTCAAATTATCCGAGAACCTTCCATATTTAGATTCAATAACCTTTAACCAAAGGCCTTCACCACCTTGACATAATCTCCAAATCCATTTACCCAGTAGTGCAATGTTGAAAGCTCTAAGATCTCGCACTCCAAGCCCACCATCTTCTTTACTTTTGCACACCATTTCCCAACTAAGCCAAGGGATTTTTGACTTGCCACTCTCTTTATTAGTGCCCCAAAGAAAATGCCTTTGAATTCTCATCAACTCATCCACCACACCAATGGGGGCAATGAATAATGAAAGGAAGTAAATGGGAAGTGAAGCAAGGACGGATTTTAGAATAACAATCCTCCCCCCTAGAGAGAGAAGCCGATTCTCCAAGGACCCAAGTCTATGCTCCAACTTGTCAATAATGGCTTTCCACGTACCTTTTCTACTTGGGAAAGCCCCAACCGGGAGCCCTAAGTAACAGAAAGGAAGTTCTCCTACTTCACAATTCAAGAAAGTTGCCCAATCCCGAATCACCGAGACATCAACACCAACACCCATCAAGCTACTCTTGTTGAAATTGATTTTAAGTCCCGAGAAAAGTTCAAAACACCTCAAGATGCTTTTTATCGACAAGATATTGTCCTCAATGGCTTCTCCGAAGAAAATAGTGTCATCGGCGAATTGTAAATGGGAGACCTCCACTCGATCCTTCCCCACCAACATCGGCCTAAACACCTTTGAAACGCAAGCTTTGTTCATCATCCGACTAAGCCCTTCCGCCACCAATAGATAAAGGAAAGGTGATAAGGGATCACCTTGTCTTAATCCTCTTGAAGGCTTGAACTCTCTAGTAGGGCTACCATTGACTAGCACCGAAATCCAAGATGAGGAGACGCATTCTCGAATCCAAGACCTCCATTTGCACCCAAAGCCGGTAATGACCAACATTTCATCGAGGAAGTCCCAACTAACCGTGTCATAAGCCTTTTCAAAGTCGACCTTTAGCATGAACATCTCACTTTTCTTCTTTTTTGCCTCAACCACCACCTCATTTGCCACAAGTATCCCATCAAGGATATTCCTCTCCCCAACAAAAGCCGATTGATTTTGAGAAATGACCTCTTCAATAACAAGGGAGAGTCTCGTAGCCAAGAGCTTAGCCACCACTTTGTACACACCATTGATTAGAGAAATTGGCCTAAACTCACCAATGCAAAGAGGGTTGTTCTTCTTGGGGATAAGGGTGATAAAAGAGTTGTTAAACCCCCTTGAGAATTTTCCATTTGCATGAAATTCATTACAAACCCTCACCACATCCTCTTTAATGATCTCCCAAGAACTCCTAAAGAATTGAAAGTTGAACCCATCCGGTCCGGGGCTCTTATCCACCCCACAATCCCAAACCGCCTTCTTTATTTCCTCCTCTTCAAATGGCCTCTCCAACCACACACTCTTTTCTCCCGAAATCTTCCTTCCAAATAAACCCCTTGACTTAACCCTATATCTCCCCACACTCGAGAACAAAGATTCAAAGTGATTAACGATCCTCTCCTTAAGTTCACCCACCTCCTCCACCCATTTCCCTTCAAAAGTGAGCCCCTTGATCTCGTTCAAAGCACCCCTACGAGACACACAAGCATGGAAGAATTTTGTGTTTGCATCACCCTCCTTTAGCCACTTGCTTCTAGCTTGTTGGAATTTGATGTTACACTCTAGAGTCCTCCAATCTCCTAGCTTCTCTTGACACCTCTTCCATGTCTCCAAGTCGGCTTCCGTAAGTGGTGCCACCTCCAATTTTAAGTCTAAACCATTGAGTTCCTCCATGGCCACTTCAATTTTTTTCCCCAAGTTATCAAAGTTTGATGAGTGCCACACTTTCAATTTCGCCTTCAACCTCCTTAGTTTCTCCATAATCACAAAACTACCCCACCCTTGCACCTTGACACCTTCCCACTCCACTTTGACCAATTCTTTGAAACCTTTTTGTCTTAGCCAACCCCCTAAAAACTTGAAAGGACGAGGACCCCAACTCCTAGAATCAATAGATAGTCGGAGAGCAACATGATCGGAGACGCTTCTTTTCAAACCCACTTGGGTGAGATTCCCCCATCTCTCCATCCAACCTTTGGAACACAAGAACCTATCCAAGCGACTACAACAAGTTCCATTGTCCCTATACCAAGTATATTTCCTTTTACCCAAAGGGAGATCAATTAGATCGCCTTGACCAATAAAATTGTTGAAGTCATTCATATCCGTTCCCCCACGAGGAACACCCACACCTCTTCTTTCTCCACTCTCACGAACTACATTGAAATCACCACAAATGCACCACTTTTCATGAACACTTGAAGTCAAACGAGCCAAAAGAGTGTCCCAAAGTACCTTTCTCTTAATGGTTTGAGAAGAGGCATACACATTTACAATAACTACTACACTTCCTTCCCATTCCCCTACGACACCAAGAGCACCATCCTCACCCCAACAATTGCTTCTAGAGAAAACTTTGCTATTCCAAATGCATAGGAGACCCCCGGAAGCACCCAATGACTTACTATACACCCAATCGAAATCATCATTAATCCAAAGGCTAGAAGCTATCTTTCTATCAACCAAATCAAGTTTTGTTTCTTGAATACACAAAAAATCCACTTTCTCTTGTGCCACCACCCTTCTAATCTCCCTTTTCTTGATAGGATTCCCCAAACCCCTAATGTTGAAACTAATCATCCTCATTGTGAACATCCACATCCCCTAACCCTTTTGTTGACATCTCTCCTTTCTCAAATGCTCCGTCCCTAGCCTCCCAAAACTTCATTTGATTCAAGTCACTTTCCTTTTCCGTCTCGTCTAGAAAACCAAGATCTCTACCCACTTGCCATTGGGCTTCTACAACGTCAACTTGTTTAGACTTCCAAAACCGTCCGTTACCCGCAAGGAAACCACTTTGAGTAGGTGAATTAGTGGAAGAGACCTCACTAGGCCGCCCCGCCTTCTTTTTCCCACCCTTTCTTTTGTAACTCTTATTCTTCTTTGATTTTGATTTAGCCAATTTTCTCTTTCTTCTCAACTCAATCTCTTCGTCCACTAGCATATCTTCGAAAAACTCACCCCTACTAGAGCCATCGGAAGACAATAACTTCTTACTCTTCTTGCCTTGGTTCCTATTGTTTTGGTTTATAATAGGCCACAAGCCAAACGGATCTTGGGAAGGTTCAACCACCGAAGATAAAGCATTCAAGTCACCCCCAACCACCGTATTGACTCCCATAAGGTGTACTGGGGTTTCAGCCACACAATCCCGGGAAGTAAATAACTCTACACCAACCACATTTTCCTCTAAAAGCCTATCATTCACAGAAAACAGTTTCCCACACTCTGCCTCCCCCTGACCGTCCCCAACAGTTCTCCCCTCATCCTTGTTCCCAGTTGGCTCCATAACACGTCGCTGTACGACTCTTCCCCCTGACTTCCCTGGAGACTCGACGACCACCCCCAACCCGCCACTGCCCATCCCGAACACCTGTCCGGTCAATACCTTTGCCGCAGACTGTGGTTCCGCTGCATCACTCTGCACTGCTGCCAGCGATTCAGCTGCACCAATTGGCTCCGTTCCTGCCTGCTCTCTATCGCCTGTATTCACTAACACCGTTCCTGCCTGAACCCGACTGCCCACCAGTTCCACAACCTGTTTGCTGCCAATTCCATTCACCTCAAGCCCGTCCAGTGAAACTGATTCCTTCTCTGCCCCCACAAACTGATTTTCGATTACACGCATATTTTCTTGAAAGCCTGCCCTTTTGGTGAGATCTTGGTCCATTCCACTACTCTTGTTTGTGACCAAGTGGTTGCAATCCGAATCATTCTCCCAACCGTCACTATCGTTCGAAGAGGAATCCGATCCAACGGAAGCATCGAACTCACTGTCGGATTCTACCTCATCGTTGCTACCATCCTCACTGTCATCCTTGGTACCATACTTTTCACGATCCAAAACGCCCTTCACAACATCCCAACAAAGTTCCCTTTCTAAACTCTCCTCTATAACCCAAACCTCAAATCTTTTGCCTTTGAAGTACAACTCCATTTGACGCCTCACACACTCAAACAGCGGTGTTTCGACGTAGATGCTTCCCTTTACAAAACTCTTTTTCTCCACAGTCTCTTCGCCAATTTTTATCACCCTCCCTACTCTAGCTCCGACCATTTTAAATACTTCCACATCCCACATATTAAGTGGAACCCCGTACACATTAAGCCACACACCACGTTTCAAGTTTAACGATTTTTCATTCCACAACCCAACATGATCAAACAAATCACCTAGTAACCCTTTAGTACCTAACAGAATTGCATTCTTTTCCTCCTCACAAGATGGGAACAACACAACTTCGGTTAACGAAAATCTACACACCTTTTCGACCAAATAACCAACTTCCTTAAGCCTTAATTCTACAACAGAGGTATCCATCTCTTTCACAAGTTTTGCCAAGATGCAGTTAGAAGCCCATACATTACCTTCCACCGTTGGGGTGATTTGCTCCACTGCCGGAGGCTCCTGCCCATTCATCAACCGCCCGGACCCTTGGCGACTCGTTGCAGTAGCATTGGCACCCTGATTTCCCACTCCCACATTAGGTGGTCGGTTCCAAACTCCTTGCCGGTGAGGAGGTTGCCCAATGTTGGGGACAGCACAGTTACCCAAGGCCTCAAAACGATTGTGCGTTGTGACTGGAAGATGTCCGCTCCGCTCACCATTTCGCACCTCTTGTCTCCGGACTGGTTTCACCCATGAGCCCTTTTCACCTCCGAACCTAGCAAAATTTGCGAGCAGTTTGTAGAAACCCACCCATTTTCCTTTCAAGATCCATACTAACCGATCAACGTCTTGATCCCTAGACACCTTGACTATTGCAAATTTCTTCCCTTCCTTATTCAATTTCGCCGGCACGTAGACGTCCCTCACTCTACCATACTCTTCAACCATCAATTTAACATTTTTAGCTTCCCAGAAAGGAGGAAAGTTTGAAACATAAATTGGAATGGAATTTTGATTTGTTCTTCTCCACCACTCTGAATCCCCTTGGCCGCCATTAATCCGACCGTTTCTGCGTGTGTTCCCGTAATCCCCCCTTTGAATTTTTCTTTTTTCTCTCTCCACCCTTTCTCTCTCTATTTTTTCTCTCTCTAACATCTTGTCCCGTCTCTCAATTATTGATGTAATATATGACTCGATATTTTGGAGGGAGACTCGTTAGAAGTCGTCAAAGAACTCTGTAGGGCTGTTCCAGAATCCAGATCCATTGTCTCTGAATGCCAATGTATTCTCTGCAGTCCACTCTCTGAAGCTGAAGTTTTCATCCTTAAAGGTGCAACATGTTCGTCGTGACTCGTGAATCTAATTGTCTAGCTCATAAACTGTACCATGAATTTGGTTCCGATTGCCTGGGCTTTCACAAGTTCACATCATTGCCGTTCGACTTAACCTACACTGTTTTCATTTTTTCTGTTTTTGTCCTGTTTGCAGACTCTGTCAGGGTTGCTCTTTGTTATTTTAGCTGTATTCTTCTTTGCTATTAAATACTTTGAGCATATCACTATACTTTTTCTAAAATTAAAAAAAAAAAAATCAGGGCAACCTGAAGAAGAATTTAGAAATGTACATCAAGCGTTTAAAAGGTCAACGATTACAGCTACGCTCGAACCCCTACACTTCATTCTTCCTAACTCTACCTCCATACAAATTCGTAATGATCTCTGTTGGTGATGCATTCATATAGTTATAAAAATGAATTAATGCCATATGATGCTGAGTGTATTATGAAAGGTACAAGATGCTATTGCCGCACATATACCATTTTCTCCCATAAAAGCCAATTGGCTAACCAATTCTAATCAGAATCATTACCAGCCGGCCATTTTCCGATCTTCTCCAATTCCCCTGCTATAAAATCCTGCTTCAGTCAAGCCACATTTCCACTCAATACACTCAAGAGTATAGCACAATACAAAGAATCTAGAGACGTTCTATACTAATGGCAACAATGTCTAGTTCAAAAACAATGCTCTGCTCATTAGTCATACTAATGTCATGTGTCTATGTTACTTCCCAGTCTCCCCTAGACCTCAAGGAACAAGCAGCATGGTTCCGCAACATTGCGAATGCCAAGCAAAAGACGGCCACCTTCCGTTTCTACGTTCACGATGTCATATCCGGTCCTAACTCCACCATTTACGGGGTGGCACGTGCTAACATCACGCAAAATTCCACGTCCACTTTCGGTCTAGTTGTGGTGCTGGATGACCTCCTTACTGCCAAGCCTGATCCGAGCTCGATGGAGGTGGGACGGGGTCAAGGGGTCCTGACTTTCGCGGACTTGAAGGTGCCGGCGCTTAACACGAATATAAACTATGTTTTCACTGCTGGGAAGTATAACGGGAGCAGTATTTGTCTGGTGGGGAGGAACCAGATACTGAATCCGACTCGGGAGTTGCCTATTGCTGGTGGTACGGGTCTTTTCCGGATGGCTCGTGGGTTTTCGATTTCGAGGACTTACTCGTTTATCCTGTTGCCAACTATGGTATCATTGAGCATAATGTGTTTGTTTCTTATTTGGAGTAGTTTGTAACTGTCAGGTGTCAGAGTGGTTACGCCTGACATTTATTAAACCGTAATTGTGCTCGAGTGAAGTGTGTAACTTGAGTGCGCTCAACATATACGCATTGCTTTGTAATTTTTGTGAACTTATGGTATCAATTATGAATGTTTGTCTATATGTTCAATTGTTCATGTATGTTTCCTTTGGACTTGATCAATAGAAAACCTTTCGGACATAAATCTACTATGTTCACTTTCTTACCAAAAAGAAAAAACTTAAAAGACTTAAGATAGGACTGAGCATAAATTTGACCGGGCCAGTCCGGTTTAATCTGCATAGTTGGTGGTCAAAATTGGAATATCGGTTCGTCGGTCAAACCGAAACACACTGACACAAGTAATAAATTTGGGGTTCGTCTGATCTCTAAAACGTACGCCAATCAGCCAATGGCTAGGCAGCCTTAATTGCCAAGCCTACGCCAAACCATAATCCAATTGCATGCCAAGTCTAATTTGGATTTTGGACTATATATGCGATCGCCGATAGCCACTAGCTGCTGGTTAGAGAACTAGAAGTACGATCATTCACATTCTTATAATGATCTACATTTGATTTAGCTATCAAAATTTCCGATTTCAATTTGAGCTCAGATTCAATAAGTTAAATTCAAATCAATTTCATTCGATCCAATTCACTTTAAGTTTGTTTAGTTCGATGTTATTATGTTCAGTTCAATTCAGTTAGATTCAATTTATAAATTTTCAATCGAATTGAACGAAATTTTATATATGGGCTCGACAGGTAAATTTATAAATTTTCAATCGAATTGAACGAAATTTTAGATTCAGTTAGATTTAATTTATAAATTTAATTATGTTCAGTTCAATTCAGTGTTTGCCCGAAATTCAATAAACTAATCCGGCCTAATAAGATAGTATCCTAAACGCTTAGTATACTTTTATATACATAACCATATGCGCACTCGATTAACCCCAATCTCGTATTTTGGTTTAGATAGTATAATCCTTTTATTGATGGCCTCTCTTGTGGAATAATCCGAGTTATTTTTACTTGATGAGTCCGTCTCGTATTCTGACTGTTATTTAATTAAATAAAATAAAACAAAAACAAATTAGTCGAACCTCGACGGGAGAAGTGACCGGGTCAACCAAGGAACAGTTTCTATTTCCAAATCCAATCTACAAAATGTGTATTTTGCAAGGGGGCAAATGCATAAGACAACCTGGCCTGAACAGGCAAGAACCGGTTCAAACTGCATGGAATTTTGTAAATGTCTTTTCTTAGTCCTACTTTAATCCCGTTCACGGGGTAACCAGAACGCGTTAATGGACCAATTAAAACCTTCAAATTAATCCCGAACCGGTCGATCGAATCATTTCAAGCCGGCTGCCGTACGTGCACATTTCCACTTTCGTCCTATAAAATCCCCATCTTATCCGACACATTTCAACATCCTTAAACACTCAAATCACTTACCCAACTCCAAACTAAGCTACAAGAGATCAACCACATTCCACATTCAATCAACACAAGACACCTAATGGCGATCCCTAATGCAAGAACACTCCTTTGCACACTCCTCACACTTACAATTTTATGCACCAATGTCAATTCCCTAACTCTCGATCAACACGAAGCATGGTTCGACAACCTTATGCATGCGGAGCAAAAGGTCGCTAGGATACGCTTCTACGTGCAAGACATAATAGCCGGAGAAAATGCAACCGTTTGGGAAGTGGCACGTGCTAATATCACGCACACTTCCCCTTCGACTTTTGGTCAGGTTGTCGTGATGGATGACCTCATCACGGCTACGCCTGATCCCAATTCGATGGTGCTAGGACGGGG
>JAQRGC012226618.1:0-14877 GCA_028659135.1 Plantago lanceolata
ATATGTTTGTTAATGAATAAAGTAAAAATTATGGGCATTTTAACATTAATTCATATAAACTTAAAGTACTAGAGTGCAAATAGGCAAAAAGAATTTTGTATGTAAAAAACTTTGAGACACCATTCGGCACACGGAATGGCACAGAAGATCCGGAGTGAATTTTAGTGTTATTCTAACTCGAAAATACCCGATTTGACTCGAATATCATTATAGTAGAATGTAGTTTGGGAGGAGAATGCTTTGTATCTACCATCATCTATGAATCAACCAACGAGACACAGAGGGAAAGTGGCGCCGTTAGAATGAACAAAAACTTGCTCAACTTTGCTGTCTCTTCTCGAGCGCCACTCTTCCACTCTCTCAAACCCTTCACCACCAGGCTCCTCTCCACCAACAACACCACCGGCATCACCACTATCGAAGGACTGATTGACCACCACCAAGAAGCCACCGCCCAAAACCCCCCTGCCCCATACTTTTCGCCCCAAGAGTTTGAGTTTCTCAAGGACTCCATTTCCGATGGTAAGTGCAGCTCAACCGATGCTTTTTCAATAATACACGCTATCAAGAATTACAATGATGATTTGGGGGAGAAATCCCAGAAATTTCTTAGGCAGTTTAGGCAGAAACTGGATGAGAATCTAGTGGTTGATGTGTTAGCAAATTTGCAACAAAATGTTGAGTTGGGTGTTAAGTTTTTCTTGTGGGCTGGGAGGCAGATAGGTTATACTCACACTGCTGCTGTTTATAATGCCTTACTAGAGTTACTATGTTGCAATGGTAGTGGTAAGGAGAGAGTGGAAGATCGGTTTTTGTACGAATTGAGAGAGGGTGACCGGGAGGCGCTTGGGAGGTTGCTTAATGTTTTGATTCGGAAGTGTTGTCGTAATGGGATGTGGAATTTGGCACTTGAGGAGTTGGGGAGGCTTAAGGAATTCGGGTACAAGCCTTCGAGAGCTACGTATAGTGTGTTGATACTGGTGTTTTTGGAGGTGGGTAACTTGGAAACGGCTTATATACTCCATAGGGATATGTCACATTGTGGTTTTGCGATGGACATGAATGTTTTGGGTTCTTTTGTGTATTCTCTATGTAAAGTTGGGAAATGGAGAGATGCTCTGGACTTGATTGAGAAGGAAGGGGCTGTGCCTGACACTGTTCTGTACACGAGGATGATTACAGGTCTGTGTGAGGCTTCTTTGTTTGAAGTGGCTATGGAGTTCTTGACTAGGATGCGGTCTCATTCTTGTGTTCCCAACGTCATTACGTATAGAAGTTTGTTATGCGGGTGCCTGAATAAAGGGAAGCTTGGTAGGTGTAAAAGAATTCTTAGCATGATGATGGATGAAGGATGTTATCCGACTCCCAAGATTTTTAACTCGCTTGTCAATGCCTACTGCAAAACGGGGGACTATTCTTATGCCTATAAGTTGCTCAAGAAAATGGTGGATTGTGGGTGTAAGCCTGATTATGTAGTGTACAATATATTGATCGGTAGTTTCTGCAACAGTGATGAGTTGCCGAGTTCCGATGTTTTAGAATTGGCTGAAAAGGCTTATAGTGAAATGCTTGAAGCTGGAATATCACTGAACAGAGTCAATGTCGTCAACTTTGCTCGGTGTCTCTGTGGGGTGGGAAAGCATGAAATGGCTTTTAGTGTAATTCGTGAAATGATGAGTAACGGATTCATTCCAGAAGCCGGGACATATAACAATGTCATTACTTTTCTCTGTGATGCGGGGAAAGTAGACAAGGCACTTTTATTGTTCCAAGAAATGAAAAGGAATAAAATTGTGCCAAATGTCTACACTTACTCGATCTTAATTGATAGATTCTGTAAAGCTGGCCTTATTGCACAGGCACGGTGTTGGTTTGATGAGATGATAAGGGATGGATGTATGCCAAACATTGTGACATATACTGCGATCATACATGCATACCTAAAGGTGAGGAATATATCAACTGCAAATGAGCTCTTTGAAATGATGTTATCTCAAGAATGCCCACCTAATGTTGTCACATTTAGTGCTTTAATTGATGGATATTGCAAAGCTGGAGACTTGGATAGAGCTTGCGCCATATACCAGAAAATGAGGAATAACAGAAATTCCGATGATATAGATATGTACTTTAGAATTGGTTCTGATGGCAGCACGGAGCCAAATGTGATCACATATGGATCTTTAGTTGATGGTTTATGCAAAGCACATCGTGTAAAAGAGGCACAAAATCTTTTAGATGCAATGGAAGCTGAAGGCTGTGAGCCAAATCATATTGTTTATGATGCTCTTATCGATGGGTTCTGCAAGATGGGTAAGCTAGATGAATCACAGAAAGTGTTTGCGAAGATGTCAGAATGTGGATATATGCCAAATCTCTATACCTATAGTTCGATGATCGATAGGTTGTTTAAAGATAAAAGGCTGGACCTAGCTTTAAAGGTGTTGGCTAAGATGCTTGAAAACTCTTGCCCTCCTAATGTTGTTGTATATACAGTGATGGTTGATGGTTTATGTAAAGTCGGGAAGACAGATGAAGCTTATAAATTGATGTTGATGATGGAAGAAAAGGGTTGCAAGCCAAATGTGGTGACTTATACGGCTATGTTAGATGGTTTTGGAAAAGCTGGTAAAGTGGATAAAAGTCTCAAACTCTTCCAGGAGATGGTGAACAAGGGCTGTGCTCCTGATTATATCACATATAGTGTCTTAATTAAGCACTGCTGTGGTGCTGGCCTTTTAGACGAAGCTTATCAACTATTGCAGGAAATGAAACAAACTCATTGGCCAATTCATTTAGCAAATCATCGTAAGGTCATTGAAGGATTTAGCAAAGAGTTCTTATCAAGTCTCCAGCTAGTAGATGAAATGAGTAACGCTGATTATGTTTCCCAAATTCCATTAGTTTACAAAGTTCTTATTGATAGCTTTCAGAAGTCTGGAAGATTGGAAACGGCTTTGCAGCTGCATAAGGAGTTATCGTCCTTGCCCATCTCGTCATCTAAAAGTTATAAAAGTGGTTATTCTTCTTTGATCAGCAGCCTATTAGCTTCACATAGAGTAGACGAGGCATTTGAGTTATACTCAGATATCACAAGAAAAGGAGAAATTCCTGAGTTAAGTATTTTCGTTGATCTGATTAAAGGGCTGGTCAAGGTCAACAGATGGGAAGATGCCTTTCTACTTTCGGAAAGCTTAAGTCATATGGTATGCACATACTGAAAAACCTTGAGTTATCCCTGGTGGTTCCATTTGACATGTACACTTATTTGATGGAGTAGCAATCAATTTTTTTTGGAACTATGATGGTGCTTTTGCAAAATAACCAACCAATTTTATAAGAAACTATGACAGTGCCCTAAAATCTACTTAAGTGTCTGCTAAGTATCGTCTTTTTCTTATAGAAAATCTGTTTTGTATTTGACATACCAAAGAAAATAGTATAGTATGGACTAGGGGCATTTCTGTGCTTTCTCTAATAATTATTGCATAGTACTGACTTATAAAATGTTGAATTCAACAGGATGTACAGTGGTTATCAAATCCATGTACGGATGAAGGAAGCTAGGTGATCCGATGTCACACAGATAGCATTCGGCTTCTGGCATCATTATTGTTCTCAATGAAGATCAAATTTGACAATTAAGTTTGGTCGCCTCAACAGATACATTTGGCTTCTGGGATGATTGTTCTACCCATTAAGAACAAATTCATCAATTAAGATTGGCCGCCTCAACAGATGTGTTTGGCTTCTGCAGGCAGAGTTGTGCTCGTGAAGATCAAATCCGACTGGTAAGAGCGGCCGCCCATGCATATGCATTTGGCTTCTGGGATCATCTGTGCTTATGAAGATCAATCTTGACAATTGGTTGCCCCCAACAGATGCCTATGGCTTCTGTGATTAGTTGTTCCCATGAAGATCAAAATTCAACAATTAAGATTGTCCGCCTCTACAGATACACTTGGCTTCTGTGATTTGTTCTCATGAAGATCATATTTGACAATTAAAATTGGTTTAAGTTCGTGGATGAAAAATATACTTTTTGCATGAGAGGTCCTGGCTACGCATTCTCAGCTTATCTATTGCGTTCGGTCTCCCAGGTACTAATAATAAACTTCTCTTGTCATGCATATTTATGATCAACTTGAGTAGTCAAAATATGTTTCTTAAGCTCTAGCTTTGACGTAATTTATAAAGCCTTTTTTTTTGGTGTAATATAAAGCATTAATTACTATGATGAGAATCTTGCCTTTTATCGTGCCTCCCAACCCCACGTCCCCACCCCAAAATATAAATAAGTAAAATAAATAATTATGGCAAGTTTGATAAACACTTGCTTTTCCTTGGAGTCTTGGAGAGCAGGAAAAATAAGTGGTTGGTACCGAGTAAACATAAAATTCTGATAATGAATTCGTGAAATTAAAACCTTACGTTTTTGTATTGATTCATTATTCATCTCATTATCTTATGCATGCTGTTCTGCTCCAGTTTCTGAAGGCTAAGTTAGCAACTTTGCATGTTGATAACACTTTTACGTATTGCATCTGCTGGTTGATGAGCTTTTCTAGCAATGGTTCTGACTTCTGATGTTTGTCAATTGAACATGTGCCAGTCTAGTTTCAGCTAAGAATGCTTATTGGAAGTGAGTCTTGGTTGGTGGCTTGGTGCAAGTTACTAGTGCTCGTGGATTATGCCAGCTACAGAGAGAAGGATGATAAAAGAAGATGAAGTTAAAAACATTCTCTTCGAAATCTTCCCTGGAACGGTATTTGGGCTGTCATTCGAATGCTATAAGATTTGTTTGGAGGGAACTATTTCAGCGAGACTTCCCAGGCAGCTTGTGCCCCAGGAGATGGTGAAACTGCTGTTATATATTGACAGGAAGAAGTTTTTCGCGACATATTGTTCCTTGACGTAAGGGGAAAAGAAGGCTACCACATTTACATATTACCCCAGGCGCTTGAGTTTTGGTAGTCTCTCTGCTATTAGGTTTACGAAACATACAGCTTTGCTTCATGAATGATACAGCTTTGATTTGCTCTAGGGCATGTTTGCAGTTCGATTATTTACCGGTAATAGCTGTAGGCACTTATGTACTGTTTTTGGTTAACTAGAGGTTTAAATCAGTACTCCTCCATTCAATTGTACTCTCTTTTTTGCCTACATTCATAATATAATTTCAGTAATTATTTTTTAGATATAATAATTTGAAATAATATAAGGTCAAATCTAACATAAAAAAAATCAACTAAAATATCTGCTAAAATATAACATACGTGACAGGACAAGGACGAACAAGGCAAAACATCAATTAATCCCAATATCTGTCCTCCCAGTCTGACCATTTCAGTGTGCCTTGTATGCGCAGAGTGTACCCAGGAGCAGGAGCCCTAGGAGGATGGGCAGGACCTGTGAGTTGTAAATATGGATCCTGCATGCAATCGAATAGACTCGATCAAAACATGCACATGAAACTAAGTAGCAGCAGAATCAGAGCATCATATTACAACAGTATATGATAAAACGAAACGAACCTTGTTGGTGAGGTTTTGGCAGTCATCCCTCTTGCGGTCGAAGAGAACTTGGTATCTGTTTCCATATTCAGAATAGAGGTGCAGCTTACCATACACATCCAGTGAATGATCCACACCCTCTCCCTCTCCGGTAAGTTTGAGTGTGAATATCTGCAAGGTGTGAGCTGTTCCATCTAACTCATCCCCTGCATGCGGATATTTCATTAATTCAGTTATTTAAACAAGAACAAAACATAACTACTCCAGTATAAACAAAGGGCAGGCAGGGCAGGCTCACCGTAGAAACGCGATAACTTAGAGTGCAATTCAAGACCCAAACAAAACGAATCCCAACGCAACGATTCGTATTTTGCTTTATCGGACGGCAGGAAATATTTATCTGCATCTACCACATTCTGTATTACTTGCATCACTTCCTCGTAACAACAACCCTTCTTCGATTTGTCTGGGGAACTTGCCGGACGACGACTTGGGACAGTGCATCTCCGTCAGCTTCCACTGCTGCTTCATGATGGTCTCATCAGTATCCTTACTTTGTATCATATCCTTATAAAACTCTTCGTTCATCCGTTTAGCCTCCTTTAAATATGCAGCAACACCATTCGTAAGTTCCTCCGTAAATTCCTCCGGTGAAGGCTCCGTTGTCAGATCACAATCATCCGGCTCCGACTCCAGACGATTTTCCCTTTCCTGTTCAACCTCGTCCATCGCTCTTACCATCTTCTCCAACCACCTTTCCAATTGCGTACCCATCTTCGCAAGCTTACCTGGCGCTCGAGTTTCTGCTATCAGGTTTACGTAACATTCAGCTTTGCTTCATGAATGATAAAATTTTGATTTACTCTAGGGCATGTTTCCAGTACGATTATTTTCCTGTAATAGCTAGGCAATTATGTACTGTTTTTGGTTTGCTAGGCAATTATGTACTTATCAAACTAGAGTAACACTTCTTTGGCCTCCATTCCAAGTTGTATGCATGCTGCCTAAAACATACGAATTACGTCGCCTCCCTCTATCGTCTATTCTATATTTCTATTGTAAACTCCTTAAATCACGTCGCGCTTCATTCTATTGCCTATTTCTGATCAATGTTCCTATCATGTTTTCGTGCGACCAAATGTAAGAACATCCAGAGCTGCAGAATACAAGAGGGAGCAGAAATGGAGATAGATTTACAGTCTGTAATACAAATTATTTGTAAATTACTATGTATATGCAGAACAGCCTGAACAGGATACCTTTAACTTTTCAAGGAATCCATTTATTTTGTTACATGATTATATTCTCAACTGGTTAAGTTACAAAAAGCCGAAAGAAAATGGAAAAAGATGATCAGAGTGAGTCGATATCTGTAGATTTGTCTACAGTCCTCAATTTTTTTCGCCTCGACTTTGGATACAATAGTTGCTGGATCTGATTGTCCGCAGCACGCTCAGTAGTTGCCTGCAGGACACATGGAAGAAGGCATTCATTCAAAACTTGTAACCAAGGAGTATCATATTGTCACAAGCATAAGTGTCGGATCAATGCACATAGTTAATGGCTGCATGGTACTTAATTAAGTTTCTTGAAACTACAGTACATGATGATGTAGTGAATAAATCATGTTTGCATTCACTTACCTTGCTTTTGAAGGAAAAACGATGTGTTCGAACTTCTGTTCCCGAACAAATCCTAACATCCATTCCTAGGCTGTCAACTCCAATTAAATTGGCTCTCTGAAAGGCAGTGATATACAAATGACAATCAGCATATAACTTACACAAATTTATATAAAGAAAATACAATAGTTGTTTCAAGCATAATGCGTGTGATGCATGAACCATATTGCATCAGACATAGAATTTAATGGTTGGAGGACAAAAATCAACAAATTAGACAAGGAAAAGCCTTTTGTGGTTACTATTACTAATCAAAATTCAGCTCATATTAAAGACAAGGAAAAGTCTTTTGTGGTTACTTATTAGAAATAGATCCTCTTTTTAGAAATAAGCTTAGAAAAGATTATTGGCATTTTAATATATCCTTGCTATTACTGATTTAATCTGTGTGTGAATTATGAAAAGATATCCTGCAACTGAGACCTTCTCCCCGGAGAAGTTGATCTGAATAATAAGTCTAAAGAGCAACTCCTTGAGTTTGTGAAGAGGGTGAGTATATATCTACTAAGTCAAACAAAAAAATGGGATAAAAGAAAAGGAAAGGAGAAGAGGGAGTATACAATTCTGCACACAAGAAATACAGGTACAAATTAATAGACCTACCTCAACTTGTAGTCCTTTCTTTTTGCAAAGAGCTTTAAGAGCAACACTAGATCTCGTCTCCCTGTCCCTAAACTGCTCTAAAATTGAGGGACTTGAATGCACAAGAAGATCGGGCTCAGCGTATTGAAAATCTGGTACACTGACCGATGACTACGAAACAGCAAGAATGAAAATAAATAAGGACTTTATGCAGAGATTTTTACACTTTATAGCAATGCACATACTTTGAATGGAATGATCAAAGTTAAAAGGAAGCAAAAGTTTAACTGGCTGTCCCAATACCTTGAGGTCGGCTATATTAACCATTGACAGAATCACATGAGATCGGGGCAATGCGTCAGAGGATGAGAAAGAAATGCATTCGACACTATCAATAAAAGTGTTCTTTTTTAAACGAGAGAAAAGGAGACACACGGGCGCATACACACACACAGAGCATTGTGCTTTGTGTGCTCATTGAAATAACATGTTTGTCTTCAACTTTGGGAGGACCGGGAGAGGGTTGACAGACTCACATATCATAGCTATGCATGCAGAAACTATAAAAAAATCTTGATTTGCAAATTACATGCCTGAACACCATATACTGAGAGAAGCTCTACTTTAGTGATGTCCAATCTATAAATAGCTGAGCTGGCAAAGTTTTCATCATCACTCGAACCAAAGCGGTCAGTATCTCCATCTGAAAATAACAGGAGTGAAGAACACCCGGCACAGTGAACAAAAAGGAGAAGCAGATGGTAATCCAACTAACACAGCTTAAATTCAGATTGAAAGCACAGAGGGAACAGATATTGGTAATGAAAAAAAAAAACTTTAAAAGTTTAAGCCTTTAAGGTAAAGATAAAACATGAAAAGGCTAGACTGTGTTCTTTAACTTAGTTAATATCCTTTCAGGAAATGCAAATTCCAGTTAATCTAGTTGCATAACTATTGAAAATTAGTAGAGAATCATCCTAGTGTGCATAATATTAGCAATTCCTTACAATGCCATTAGATTATCTAAATTGTTCAATACGCTAAAGGACAGTTTTGAATGTAACTTCTATGTATATAGAATAATTATACCAAGCATTCTCTATCTTTATTGTCTCGAAAAGAAAATTGACTGGTAAATATAAGCCAATTTCACAATACTTCTGTTAATAAATTGGGAATCCATACATAAGTTCATGTTGAATATGATACAGAAAGAAAGGAATAACCAGTTAACCACATCAAGTCTTTAATTAACAAGTTTTACAGGGGATATAGAAGATATTACTAGTCAATTACATTGTTTTATTACCGATATGGAACTAAGAAAATATCAGATTCAAGGAGAAAGACACAACTAGCATTCAGCTGGAATTTCACTGATAACTAGCACTGCAAAATCAACATCAAAACCAACTGCAATTCATAATTCGGGGTAACCGAAGAATAACTATCAACAGATGAGGTGAATGAATAAACATGATGTCTAGTTTATTCAATATTACTATGTTATCCCATTACCTTTGTAATCTGAAGATAAGTCATCACTGTCTCCATTGCTAAAAAGCCGTCTAATATAATACTCTTCATCAACAAAGGTAGGCCTAAGGAGTCCAGAGATTGACACACCATTTGAGGGGTAATCAATATAATTTGCATGCTCCACGTCAAGAGCCTGAAAAATGCAAAATAGTGTGGTGTAAGGAAGTTTAACATTAAGAAAACATAACCTGGTAGTTATTACACATTTCACATACTAGATATCATTAATTTTTCATAACGTGCATCACTTCCTCACATCCTTTATCCCTAGCTCAGACTCAGAGAAGATGTTACCTGGAATAGTAACCGTAAGGACTCATCACCATGCATCTCTAGATAAGTATTTACGAAAAATAAGTCCGTGCATCTTCAAAGGGGCAAAGGAGATTCAACCTATGCCCATGAAGTCGTAATGACTTTCAGCTACTTTTTTATCAATAAGATGTGATGTTCACCAACATACAAGTACCAATAACTAATCCAAGATATTGCCAAAAGACAATAAACACTGAAGTAATTAAATTCAGATTTACAAAGACTTTTATCTGCACAAGTCCCCTTTTAACCAATATTCCACACATCGGGCAGTTTACACGTTGCAATAATGTGAGTTTCTTTATTACCAGGACAAGTAATACTACTGTTTCTAGCAATACGATGCCATATGTATCTGTGTAGTATGCAATATATAAGTCCATTAGCTCTTGAAAAATAGAATGAAATTCTATGTAAAGGATAAGCACAAAGAGAGTTTGTTGATGGAAGTCTGTAAGTTTATAGCTATATGTATATAACTCAAAGCAAGTTTGGAAAGCAGCTTCCTCTGTGCTCTAGGGGCATTAAGAATGAACATTTAACAACTTGAAGGAAAAGCTGACTTTGATGGTTTGAGCCATGTTCAAGCTTGCATTGTGATATTAGTTGGAAGGGTTTAGCCAACAAAAGTTAACTGGTAACATAACCACCTTTGTCAAGCGTTTGGCGAAGTAAACTGGATGCATCATGTTTTCAGGCATTCCCCAATCTGAATGATGGTCTGTTTGACTGAAATCATCGACCTAGTTGGGAGAAACGGAATATACGTTTAATTAAAATTCAAGTTTATGGCAATGAAGTGAAAAACACAGGCAGTAGTACAAGAAAATTTTCTCACTTCAACATAATCTTCAGCAATGAAAGCATCATCAAGATGGTCAATTTCCAAACTGCTGTCTCCAAAAACATCCATCCTCCTGCTCTCATAATATGATATATCCATCCCAATTAAAGCAGTCTGAGAACAGGAAATGTTCCCGTGTAACTAATCTAGTTTGGAAGCTAAAGAGGGCCCTTTATAAGCAGGAAAAAGAAAAGGTAAATAGATGATCTTAGAATGTACAGAAGGAAAAAAGAAGAAATTATTCCTGTAGTTGGCACCTAATTGAAATAAAGTTTCATGATACTCATGGCTCATTAATTCACAATTTTTTTTTATTTTTTTTTGAAAAGGTAATCAAGATGGTTTTATTTATAAAAAAACTGATGATACACTGGAAGTGTACTACAGCAGGTCAGACAAAAAAGAAGGCTGGAAAAGTTTACGGTATCAGGCCCCAGAGATAGGTGAATCAACTCATCGAGCCATAGGTGAATCGACTAGTTGATCATTGAATGACTAGAACCATGTTGGTTCATTAGTCAAGACAAATTGATGGCCCCGCAATACAATGTGATTGAAGATATGAGATTACTGTTCATTGTGTGTATCAGGAAGTTGGATTATTAGATGTTTATTAGTATATTTCTTCTTTTTTGTATTCAACTCCCAGTCTTTACTAGAGCAAACCTCAAGCCTTTGTTCGATGTTTAATATAGTGAACCCTTATAAAGCCCCAATCCATCAATGGAAACAGGTCTAGGGAGAAAGGAACTTAACAAACCTGACTGCAGGGGACACTCAGCTTAAGACAAATTGAATAAAATGATTTGGTTGGGATACATACATCACATACAATATAAAATGGTGTGAGCTGGCAAATACTTTCAAGTTTCAGTAGAATTATCAACAACTATATTTCTCTTCATCTTGAAGTTAGATTACCTATAGCTCAACAGTTGAGAGCAATGAGATATTTCTAAATGGAACGTCATAGTTTCTTGTAATTTCAAATAAAGAAGTATGTTCAATTATCAAACCAGCAACAAAATATAGTATCAACACTTGTCTAAGTATGTCATACAAAGAACATTAGCTATATAAAAGCACATCCAGCGAGAGTAAAGCCTCACCACAGGATTACTTGCTCCTTGATCTTGCAAGATGTTTTGATCATCATAAATTTCAAAAAATATGTCTGTGCATAAGAGGCAACACAATCACGAATAAGCATGAACAGCTTACTACAAGATTCCTAAAAGGGAGAAAAATGAAAAAGAAGAAGAAGAAACAAACAAACCTCCAAAGTCATCTATGACATACTGAAATTCTGCCCACGAGATCTGTTCATGCGGCTCAGAGTGCACGTTACCAGGAAAAATCAGCAAGGCCTTGTTATTACCCTACGTTAAGACATAAAAGAAAAGAGCATTAACTAGAAGTCCTAGAAGAAGAACAAGTTACCCTGAATATTTAGAGAAGTGCACTAATGTACCTCAGGCATTCTCTTTTTTACTCATTTAGTTTCAGAAGTTGGTGTAGCTCAACAAATAACTGTTATAAGAGGGATACCTCTACTGCAGTCCTTGCAATCTCAGCAGGTTCAGGCATTGTATCCCTAACTCGTCTACAATCTGTCACCTCTTCAAGCGGGTGATACCCATTATGAGCAAAATAACCAGAAGAATCAGGGACTGAATCAGAATAATCGGAAGCTACTGAAATTTGTGAAACGCAGGCATCATATCCAAAACGCAACCAATGCAACTGTGTAGTTCCAAAGAAAGGATTTTCACTCCTGAAACTGCACATGGGTAGATTTGTTATTCCAAGATGATATTTAATGAACAACATAAAGCAGCATCTATCATGACGAAAGGCATGAACGGAACTCCAATAGGACACTGTCCACAAGGCAGGAAATGAAAGGAAACCCCACAATATAATACCCCCTCCGCCCCTGACTCCTGGGAAACCCTTCCCCTTCTTCCTCTGTCCCAAGAAACCATTTCCAATTTTTCATATGGATACGTCCCAATAAACCCTTACCCTTGGGTAGAAGTCATACTATTATCTTGCAACAAGGTTACATTTTTACTGTTTTTTTCTGCAACTTGTCCACCTACACTTGTAGATTTTGCCGACAACAATGAAGCAGGCCCTAATTTTCTAGTCCTAAACAGAATAAAGAATTAGGAAAAGCCTGGTGAGATATAAGGTGTACTCCTCTAATGAATATGGTATAAGGGATCAATTATATCTCCTGAACAGTACCTACAGCAGCACTATATACTCACATTAATTATGCCACATGTCTTCTCTATCTAAAAATCTGCCTCTGTTTAGCCCACAGCACAAGGACACAGATACACACAGGAATACGTTTGCTTCTAAGGAAGAGAGTATGGAGTGTTAATTAAGGGATAATAAGTTCAAAGATAGAGAGAGCGTTGGAGAGAACAATGGAAGTTAATTATGAGTTTATGACAATCAGACAATGTTACCAAATTTAGTACATCAAAACAGTACCTCAAATTCGAAGGAGTAGTTCCTCTTTGAAGTTCGAATGGTGACTTGGTCCATCTGCTTGAGTTTCCATATGATGACGTTGATATACCAGTAAATTCACTTTGACACTTGAGGCAGTAGAAATGGCCGAAATTACCTAGCAAGGAGATGCAATACAAAATTGGAAACAGAGAATATATATGGGCCACACAAAGACTCATTTTGCAAAATTGAAAACAAGGAATATCTACATTAGCAGTGAAGTGCAGACATTTACCATGGTAAGGCATATCATAAGGAGATTAATTAGTAAGAGCAAAAACGCTCTAGAGTTTAACATCAATAATGGCAGTGTTTGCTACAAACATGAGAAAGAATCCCTCCATCAAAAGTCTGAATGCAATGCAGTCTTAACATCTGTGGGGGAAGGGGAAGGGTGCAGACCATTAAATTTTGGGAACAGGTTATTACTTGGCATAAAAAACAATTTGCTTAATCCTAATGAAACAAGTCAGACTTGAACCCGCAAGTTGGCACATATACAAATCCTATTACCAGGATCCACTTGATAGTGCTACTATAAAAAGGCGTCCTTAAGTTAATGTGATATAAGTTATAACATATCCATTTTTATAATTAAGTATTTCCAATACTTAAATATTTTTTCGACTGATTCAAATATCTAATTTTCATTTCTGGGCATGGGAAAACATAACGAAAAACACATTGCGAAGAGGTGAGTGCAGAGCAATTCTACAATGCCATTTCCAACACGCCTTTCATAACTAACTAGTTGCTGTTTGCTTCAGAAAATACAAGTACCCCCAACCAATATACTAATAAACATTTCGCGAAAAGGCAAATGCAGGTCCTCACCATATAAACTCTGTAGTAATGAAGTTACAGCACAAATAACTAGTCAACTAGCATTACTCCATTAAGTTCAGTAGCACCAACCGATATGTACAAGTACTATAGTACTACTGTATATATGAACACAGCTATTATAATTTCATTTTTATTTTCAAACAGAATAACAAAAAGGAAAGTACTAATACTATATATAAAAAAAAACATCATCAGGTAAATTGTTGATTGACATAAAAGGTGTAGAAATGCGATCTCAGCATCGAAATACAGAGGGGATAAATGCAATTGATTACCAATTGAAAAGGAGGAAGACGAAGATGACGACGGAGCTGCTGTCAACATTGATCGATCGATTGATCGAGATTTGAGCTAGCGAGAAGATGAAATGAGCAAATCAATGAATGGAATGAGCTGAGAAGAACCAGAGAAGAGAAAAGCAGAGATGAAGGAGAAGATATGTTTGTTTTGTTTGTACATTGGGCTGAGCCGAAAACAAGAGTGGGGTGTGGGCCACCTGTAAAAATAAATGAGTCAGTCTGTAACAAACTGATAAGCCCAAAACAAAAAGGGAAGTGCTCTCGTCGTCATTCGTAACCACGAACGAACTGACCCCCCATTTTTAACCGGACCGCCACGTGCTCTCTGCCCACTCCGAGTCTAACTGTCCACCAGACTCTACTTATGACCTCATTAATTGCATCGTGCACTGTAGTTTTGGTTTATTTCACCTTAAAATTAATTGTATTCGTTAAGATTAAATACAATATAGGTTCATTCATATAGGTCCATTCGATTCAATTCAAAATTAATTAGTTCATATTTACACTTTAATTCAATTCAAACTCTTTCAAATAAACTAGTGTTAGGCCCGTGGCGCTGCCACGGCTTAGTTATAGGAGGGGACGAAGAAAAAAAAGGAAAAGAAGGTTTTTTTAGATGTTAGTGGCCTACACACTACGACACCCAACTCAAATGATGACACGTGTACGCGGGTTTTATGCAAAAGAAAAGAAGGAAAACAAAGGAATATGCAAAAGTGAACGTATTA
>JAQRGC012226678.1:0-13880 GCA_028659135.1 Plantago lanceolata
CACTTTGTTTTCAAAAAAGAACCTTTAAGCATGTGGACAAATAAGTATCACAAGTATCACCAATTATCAACATTGCTCAGCAGCTGCAATAAGGGCAGACTTGATTTCACTACCTAAGCAATTACCAACAGCACCATACAGTTTTGTCATGCATGTACAGAATTCACACAAACCAATAATAATGGAAGAATCCAATGCAATCTGAAAAAGTAATCTAATAATGCACCCATATTACTTAGTTTGTATTTTAATTTTTTAGATGATTTGGGGCATTATCGTCATGATTAATCAACCAAAAAACCTGTAAGAAATAAGAAGAAAATGTAAGTAAGTAAACAAGTCAATTCTTTAGCTTTAATGTGAGATGTTATTGGGATAATTATTACATGTAGGCCAATGCAGCACTAACTTAGCAAACAATACGACACAGTGATATGTAGATGAACAATAATAGATGACATCTAATCCCTGAAAAATTCAAATACAGAGAGCTGACCACCTAGTTGTATCACCAAGTGTGCTACTTAATTATGAGACAGTTAGTACAATTAAATGGTTCAACAGTTAATTTGTGATTTATTTTGAAGCATTTGAAATCAGTTTTACATACAAATGTAGTGACACAGCTGAATTTTTTTAAATGCCAAGGGATGCACTGCCACTGTTTCTACCAACAAGCCAACAACCGGTAACTTAATCAGCATGATTTTTGGGATGAATAATACTAAACCTTAACAGATAACAACAATGAAGAAAAAAAACTTTAGAAAACGTACCACTGTTTGTTTGGGATGGTGGAGGTGAATCGAAAGGCAAGTGAAGTGGCCTCGCCTTATTCCCCCGGCAAACGGCGGAACAAACAGTGAATGTGGCTGCCTTGAGTCTCCGGCGAAATTAAAAAAAAAAAAAAACCAGTCAGTCAACAGTACAATTCACGAAAATATAATCGAACAAACCGGCAAATTAAACTCTCAAAACCTGTTAACCCTAGCCCCCCTTTCTTAATGACTATACCCTAACCGTTGGATACGAAAGACGGAAGAAAGAAGACAGTCGAATGTTTAAACCATCAGAATCATACCTCTAATCGACAAAGCTCCGACGGCCGGAAAACTAAAAGTCGACAAATGTGAAAACAAAGCACACCAACATGTAGATCGGGAGGAGTAGATGACGAAGATGTAAATGGATGATGAATTTAACGGTTCGATTGGCCGGAGCACGGTGATTTTGCCGGCGGGAATTAGAGAGAGGAGAGAGAGAAGCAAACTGACAAGGCTAGAGAGAGAGTTAATTAAAAGTGAGATGTGAATAGTGTATACAATTTGGTGTTTTTACTGTGAAGCACTAAAAAGGGCTTTAAAATTGAATCAAATGGTGAGTGAAATTTGGCATGGCTAAAAGAGGCGTTAAACCAGACCCAAACAGCCCGATTGGCTTTGACTTCTTATAAAAAAATCCAAAATAGTAAGTGTTGCATAAACAACATCTACGAATTATGAACCTTTGGAAACAAAAGGTATCCATTATATATGTTTGTTGAAAATTACATAAAGTATCTTCACAATATTGTTCAATAATTAAGAATGAAAAGTAGTAAAATAAATAAAGCACTTTAAGATTTAATGAACCAACATTAATGCCTCGTGTCTAGGCCTATATAATCTCTACTACTAGTTTCACAAAGCAAATCTATTTCTCGTGAATCCTTGGCTTTAAAATTAGTCACACTCACAAAATCATCCCTTCTTTTTTTTCATGTGATATTAGCCTCCTTTATTCCATTATAAAAACTAGCTCCAAGTCCCTTAACTTCCTTACACTGCTTCATATATCTTCTCCTTCTTCATATATTCTCTAATCCTTGAACATTTCTAGCTACAGAAATGATGGCCCCTGAGCAGAAAAACAGCGCCGAAAATGGAGGTTCGACTACTAGTCGACCCGAGAGTGTTTGTGTAAAAATTGATCATGTACATGGCTCAACTAGAGTGGATGATGAACAAGTTTTAGAGAACGCTCATACAACTCTAGATCGTTTTTCTGTCTTAAGACAATCTTTACACCCCATCACTCTTCAGGTACGTACATCTTGTGCAATTTTTTACCTAGTTAGTTTATTTTTGCAAATATATCAATTTATTGCAATTTTATCTTAAATGTTTTAGCTCAAAGTAATTAAAAATTACGATACTAGTTAGTATTATATCTTGTTCATTTCAAGTTCGTAATAAAATTTATTTTGTATTTTTTTTTGCAAATCGTGCATTGTTGTAATTTTTACTACCATGGATTTAATTTGCAGTTCGAGGATGTATCTTACACAATAAAGGTACAAACCAAACAAGGAAGTTGTTTCTCATCACCAAACCCAAAGCAACGTACCATACTCAACGATGTAACCGGAACAGTTCAACCAGGTGAGCTTCTAGCCATGCTTGGTCCATCCGGTAGCGGTAAAACCACTCTCTTAACCGCTCTATCAGGCCGACTCCCCGGAAAAATCTCCGGCTCCATCACCTACAATGGACAACCCTTTTCAAGCTCCACAAAACGAAAAATAGGATTCGTTACACAAGACGACATGCTATACCCTCATTTAACCGTGTTCGAAACCCTAACCTATGCAGCCTTGCTAAAGTTACCTAGTAAACTCTCTAGGGAGGCGAAAATCGAACAAGCTGAATTGATCATAATGGAACTTGGCCTGAAAAGATGCCGAAACACGATAATAGGGGGTCCCCTGTTAAGGGGAATCTCGGGTGGTGAGAGGAAACGAGTTAGTATAGGCCAAGAAATGTTAGTAAACCCTAGCCTTTTGTTGGTAGACGAACCGACCTCCGGTTTGGATTCCACCACCGCGTTAAGGATTATGGCGACACTCCGGTGGCTGGCACGTGGCGGAAGGACGGTGGTGACTACAGTGCATCAGCCGGCGAGTAGGTTGTTTAGGATGTTTGATAAGGTGTTGGTTTTGTCGGAAGGGTGCCCTATATATTGTGGGGGTGCAAATGTGGTCATGGATTATTTTGCAACAATTGGTTACGTGCCAGGTTTTAGTGGAATGAATCCGGCGGATTTTCTCTTGGACCTTGCCAATGGTATGTATGGATTTAATTTCTTAATTACTTTGTTTAATCTTTTTATTCATTACATATATAATGTTTCTATAGTCTATGCTAATCATGAACTCATGAAGTATTATTTTGAATGGTAGTGTGATTAAACATTAGCTAGTGCTAACGCTAATATTAGAGTAATTAGTGTTTACATAACGTGTGGCCAATCCATTTACATTTGATAAGATTATTAGACTGGATTAATGAATAGTAATACATCTTAAAATCTGCATGGACTATAATTTAGTACAGTTTATTTCGTATCAATAATACTCCTATATATGTTTTAGGACCATATATAGGTATATAATTTTGAATTTATATACATTTCAACATCACTAATAAATATGTTCTATTATGGATGGTTTTTAAAATATTAGTATTGGATTTATATGTCCACTTAAGGTTGGTGTCATGATGTAAAATAAAAAACTACGTAAAAATCTTTATTTTTAAAGGCCCCCTTTTAAAATGTCACTCACTCAAACTGATATGCTCCGAGGTCCATCATTTGGGCTTACGACATCATTAACGCACTTAGAACTTAGAAGCAATCTCATTTACCAAACTATGCTCTAATCCTTTGTTTTTTATGCTTCAACATTCTCGAGCGGGGTGTTTGTGAAGGTGTAACTAATACGAACGGTTGTTGATTTAAATGGAACGGGAACAAAGTACTTGAATCATATAAGATTTTGGATTCGAATATTGTAGATATAGAAAATGCAGATGGGAGGGTCAATCCTTAAAAAAACATCCAATAGTGCCCGACCAAATTAGTTACACATACATATAGACATAGCCTTGAAAAGGAGTTTAGCCGGATAAGTTGCATGGATATTCATTTAAAAAAGTTGTAATTAATAAAAAAGAGTGAATAATTTGATAGTTTACGCTAATGAGGTGATGTTTATTTAATCTTGGTGGGATATTATTTTATCAACTTTAAGCTTTTAAACGCTTGGCTAGCTCATTTTATCATTTTATTTAAAGGGAACAAACTATAAAGTAAGATACCCACTTTTTCTCCAAATTTTCTTGATCTTTTTTTGACCTCTTAATTAAAGGTTCCATCTTTATATTATGCTTTTACTTTATTTGGCTCTATCTATGATCATATATACGTACTATACATGATGATATTGATCTATCATATTGTTTCACTTTCAACATGATCAAAATCATCACATTTCTACACGTATGCAGGTGTTCCTCCTGATCCAAGACAAGATGATCAACTCGACTTTTATAGAAGGCAAGATTACAACGATGATCATAACTCGACCAAACTCTTTCTCATAAGTTCTTACAAGAAGATTTTACATCCACTTCTAAAGGAAGAAACACACCAATCTATCAAGGATCAATCCCCCAATGGAAAATCGACATCCACAAAAAGTACGTTAGCTTATCGAACGAGAGTACTCTTACAATTTAATTGCAAACACGCGACCATAAACGAGGCAGCGGTTTAGACTAAGGTTTGGAATAGTAATTGTGCAGAACGTAACTAACAAAAATCGACAACTTTTTTATAGGTTCAGAAGTTCAATGGACTAATGGCTGGTGGTTGCAATTCAAGGTGTTGCTAAGCAGAGGCCTAAAAGAAAGAAAACATGAATCCTTTTCTGGTCTGAGAGTCTTTCAAGTTATGTCAGTTGCCATTATTTCTGGACTTCTATGGTGGCATTCTGATCCTAACCACATACAAGATCAGGTATACACTATCTTATAACTATTTCGATTTTCATTTTTTATTTTCTTTTACGCATATTTAAGAAATTTAATCGCTAACGCGTGAAGAAATTTGTACACTTATGATCAGGTGGGACTTCTATTTTTCTTCTCAATCTTCTGGAGCTTCTTCCCTCTGTTCAACGCGGTATTCGTGTTCCCACAAGAAAGGGCAATGCTCAACCGTGAGCGTTCCTCAGGAATGTATCGCCTTTCATCTTATTTCTTGGCAAGAACAACAGGCGATTTACCAATGGAGCTAGTACTGCCAACCATTTTCGTAACCGTGGCATACTGGATGGGAGGCCTAAAACCTTCCCTAGTCACGTTCCTGCTAACACTATCCATCATTCTTCTCAATGTACTTGTGTCCCAGGGGCTCGGCCTAGCCCTTGGGGCAGTTCTAATGGATGTTAAGCAAGCCACCACGTTGTCGTCTGTCCTGATGCTCGTGTTTTTGCTGTCGAGTGGATACTACGTGCAACATATAGCACCATTTATCGACTGGTTGAAGTATGTTTCGTTTAGCCATTATTGTTACAAGCTTCTTGTCGGGGTACAGTATTCTGCAAATGAGATGTACGATTGCGGGTACGGTTCGAGCTGCAGGGTGGTTGATTATGCAGGCATAAGGTGCCTGGGGATCGATAACATGGTGCAAGATGTGGCTGCTTTGATGCTAATGCTAGTAGGGTACAGAGTTGTTGCTTATGTATCTTTGAGGTTTGGACAACTTCACTGACTAGTGATCACTACTATATGTATGGAACTTTTATGTTGATTTTCTTCTAAATTCTGTTTTTATGAAGAAAAGACAGCTTACTTTAGTGAACCTAATGCAATGCCTCTCCCATATTATTAAAAATATCGATCTCTTAAAAGACTATCTCTTAATAATGTAGTATTAAATTGTTAATGTCAACTAATATACTTTTAAATTCACGTCTAGACTATGAGAGAGTTTGGCTCTACACTTAATGTGATTGTTGTGTACGGTAGCTAACTTTGTGTATTTGGCTTTGATCTTAACTTTTGGTTTTGATCAAGTCGAACAAATTTTTTCATTTTTCATTTTCTCTCTCTGAATCTATATCACTCGTAACATTCAACATCTATTGTTTCAAACCACCTTGAATTCCCCCAAGTAAATCAGAGCTCTCCGATGGAGCTCCTTAATGAGTCTAAAACTCTATAGCCTCCTAAGGAAGGATTAAGAGTAGCTATAAGCTGCCTATGGCAAGCACCACCTACAGACTATCTTTGTCTTAACACTGATGGATCAGCTTGTGCACCATAAGGAAATGCAGATGTTGGTTATATACTGAGGAACCATGAAATAGCTTTTGTGAAAGCTGAAGCTGCTTACTTAGGAAATGTGAACCATAATATGGCAGAGTTTTATGCACTATTATATGGCCTCCAACTCTGCATGCCCTTAGATGTTATAAAAAATGATTATTCAGTCTGATTCTCAATTGCGTATCTCTTGCATAAACAGGAAGCAGACAACAGACCTTCACCTTCAATCTACATTGGATGAAGCACTAGTTTTCATCAAGTCGAGCTTTTTTCCAGAGTGCTCGTGACTTGATCGATAGTAAGTCGAGCTTGCTCGCAATCAAGCTCGTGTTGACCGAGCCGAGCTTTCTCGCGATTGCTCACGACCAACTTGATTCGTTAACACCCCGGCAAAGGCATATTCTCCGCTCAACATTTGCGTCATAGTTGCCCAGTTACAAAATTCTTGGTACTAAAGAATTCATTATGCTGCAATAATTTCAGCATCTGATGCAGCATCTGAAGAAGCAGGCCTTAATCTGATAGATTATTCCAATTTACTGAATGACACCATATTGCTAGTGGTGTCAAATTTATATTCGATTTACACATCAAGTTTCAGCTATAAATATGTGCACAGTGTAACGCCTAATTAATATATCCACAAACTAAAAAACCAAAACTTAATTCGTATACCCAGTGTTAAATATATAAATCAATGGCATCAATCAAGGCTGAGAAACCTCAATCAACCGGTTCTGCAAGGAAAGAGCCTGCAGCTAGGGCTCCCGCCTCTAAACAGGGCGGCGCCAAGGCTGAACCAAAGCCAAAGCAGCCTACTAAGAAGAAGGTACAACTTTACCCAGAGTATATAATGCATGCATACTGAATATTTCTTCACATCTACCATACTAATACTAATCTCGAGTATTTGATAAGTGTTATGCTATTTTTGGTAGGCAACAGGTTCCAAGTCTGCTGCTAAGAAATGAGAAGAACAAGCAAGAATGAAGTTCATGAACTAATTTCATACAACTATATGTTCTCTATTTATAAGTACCATAAAGTAGTTTGTTTGGTGTGATCATATTAGTTCATAAAATGTTATGGAAGTGAAGACTTTCATTCTGTTGCCTCTGTAACACTCAGGTAGCATGGCCGAGCATGTTTCGATTTTCTTCTGCTGATATAAACGATAGAATTATACTATTATACTGCCCTTTGTCATACAAATAATTATAAGTGTGTGATGCATGACACATGGACAAGGTTTCTCCTATGATACCGCAAGGTGGTTACAACAAATTAAAGCACCATATTATTGTACAATAATGCTGAATCATAGAATAAATTCGTTACCTCTTTCCGTAGAATGTGAAAGTAGATTTTACCCGAATCCTGGTGATTCAAATCCATGAAACCTCCTGCACCTACAGAACTGTTGCAGAAACCAGTAGAGGACCTAAACAAGGCCATAGTCATGCATGCTTGAGAAAAAAAAATGAGTAATATTCTCCTTAACAAACAATAAAAAATAAAGAATAATGAATAACATATCACTATTTACAATACTAATAATTGGTTTCTTGTGCCTGTGCAATAAGAATCCAAAAGGGTGTACACTGAAGTAAAGTATATACAATTGGTAAAAGGATGTATAAGCAAGCACCAAGCAGTGTTGCTTTTGCTTTCCTCCCGACTTGGAGGATTGGGCTTCTAAAATACTACTCCAATGCTCTGTTCTACTACTTCTCTAGTCCTGGGATGTTGCAGAGTATTCAAACATAAGACGCTTGTATGGGGCAGACTGCAACAGCACCCGTAGTCGACTTGTGAGCTGGTAGATCAACGTCCACTGCATCGCCATCTCCGAATCCTTCATCTGCCTCACAACAGACGCCTGCATGCAATAAAGCTTTCTTTCTTAGAATGCAAGAGCTTTGTATCTTATAAAAACAAAATGTTTTACTAGGAATTTTGCAGAAATTTCCTGTGATGCATTTTCAAAAATTCTGAAAATCACAAGCAAGATTGTTTCTTGCAACTTTCTTTAAGATGTAAAAGGGGAAAATTAAGGAGGAGCTTGTTTGATAACCTGAAGACGCTTCCCTAACTGGACTTCAACTTCAGCTCCGAACGATATGTTGCTAGCAAGAGACTTGAGAGGATCTACAGTAGGGTCCACTGACAGTAAACTGGCAATCTGAGGAGCATAAACCCTTGCCCTCCATCGAGCCTGTCCAAATTCTCTTATGTCCTCTATCCTTGGCATCAGTGTCTCCAGAGTTGCAGTAGCAAGCTTCTTGAATGCAAGCTGCCCATCGCCTTCTAATATAGATTCCGCCAATTGACTCTCAAATACTCGAGCAGCCTGTGATTGAAACCAATAAAAGTTAAGTTTAACAAGTTATGACTAATACGTTATACACACTTCATGGTAACTTTAAATCCCTGCGTCAACATTACCTCGGTAGTGGAAAGGACATCTTGCTCCAAAGAACGGGTCGAAGTTACAGCCAGTTTTTCTTGCCACTTGCTAGCTCGACTTTGGATTCTGAATTGCCATTCGGATCCCACCAATGCTAAATCCAATGTCGGATCAAGTCCATTATCAGGCTCAAATTTTGCAATGTTAAGATGCTCTCGCTTGAGTCTGACCTGAAATTAAGATGAGCCAAGCAAAGTTTATATGGACTGAACTCTTTCAACCAAAGTTTGTATGGACTGAGCTCTTTCCAGGTTGATTCACATAGATGTAATACCTGTGTTGCTACAAGATTCACATCACCATTCTCGAACGTTAGAATGCCTTTAGGTTTTATCCATTTGGGATGGGCAGGACCGTTCAGTTCAAGTTCTCCACTAACAGCAAAATTGAGAATCAAAGGATAAACTATCCGCAGATATGGCCCAAGAGCAATTCTCAAGTCAGTTAGGCGTATATCAAACTTTGGCTTTCTATTAACAAGGACTATCTCCTCCTCATCTTCTTCGTGTTTAGCTAAAAACAATTGCAACTTGATTACAACTCTAGGCATCCAACAGTTACGAATGAAGACGACTTTATAAATTGTAGAAAATATACAGGAAGTATTTTAAGGATTACATTGGATCTTGTCTTATAATTGATACTTCTCAACAATACAGAAGTATAAACACATACAAGTGCTAACAGTCGAAAGTAAATCACGCAAAAATAACAACTAATTAATGCGCATACTGCTCATTAGCATGTTTGAAACACTATTCATTAGCATGTACCCATCGTGCTAATTCACAGTACATGACTTTCATGATATTCATATCTCATGTTTTCACATAAATAATCAACTTACAAGCTTGTCAAAGATACATTTTGTTAAGTATTCCCTTTAATGCTAAAAAAGTTCCATAAATTCAAGCATAATTTAAGACAAATTGAAGTTTGTAATTCTAGATCGCCAAGGTGATCAATCCTTTGCCCAGTTCTAGTTCTGTGCAACAATAGAACACACACCCAGCAAAGCGCAAACTAGCAAGTCAATAAGTATTTCCTTATGATCTTATCTACTTTTATTTCTTGAAATGCATATCTAACTTTCTCAGATATTTTTTGTTGTATTTTACTTGTGCCTTTGTTTTCTTTGGAAATGCAACTCAATTCCATTCAATATTTCTCAAATATATTATTTTAGACTTATATGCTTGAATAGACACAATTCAGAACATGTGGCAAGAATTAACATATACTACAACTTCAATATATTATTTTCTCAAACATACCAGATGGTTGGTGGAATGGGATACTTGAGGATGCAGGTATCAGGTTCAGAAAACGTGAAACATATTTTGATGCTACCATACGACCATATCCACCAACTGGGAGCTTTGGCACACTTGTCTCCCGATTGAAGGGAGCAGCTTCACCCCCACTTCCCTTGTCATGTGGTAGATAAGCTTCTCCCTGGCTAATCTTTATTTTCCCAGAGATATTGGGTTGCATAATAGATCCAGTTACTTGCAACTGAGAGTCAACCTGACCACTTTAATAACGGAAACTTCAGATTATATAGAGTGACAAATACCTCACACTTTAATTCAGAACTGAAAATACCTCAAGATATTCCTTGCACGCACTTCCAGAACCTCGCATTTTAATTCAAGTTTGTCATTAAGAGATGCTTCACTCATTCGGAGGGGGAGATTCCCTTTGACAGACAACTTTCCTTTTCTGCTTACTCTGCCCTCTAACGAGCCAATTCGCAATCTATTTGAATTTACAAGAACTGTTCCACCTAAATTGGTAATTGGTTTTCTAAGTACAGGTGAAGACACCGTTCCCCTGTGAAAATATGCTGAGCCATCTAGTACAGGCTGTTCAACAGTGCCCCTCACCTGACAGAAAAAGAAAGTGCCATAATCAACTCGCATAGTAGAAAATATGATTTCTTTATTTCAAGGAGGTGGGGAAAACAAGGCTCACTATAATTCAATAAAAGGAAAGAGAAAGTGAACTGCACCAACCTGAAGCATGACTTCAGCATTGCCATTGAGCCAATTTGCATAAGGAGATATTGCTGTTAGCAACATCATGCCCCCATCTTTGATATCAGCATCAATCCTTACTTCTCCAGCTTCCAATGTGTTCCAGTTCAACCCTTTAAGGCTCTCAGCTAACTGTGCATCCCAGATCTCTTGATTTTTTTCCCTGGGGCCCTTCCTATCATTAGACTCATCTGGAGAGGCTTTACTTGTCCCAGTATCCCAATCTCGAACCCATGTAGATTCACTTTTATCCCTTTCAATTGCTTCACTGTCCACATTATTATTGGGTACAAGTGTTAACGGAATGCTTCCTTGAATATGTACATGGCCACTGTGAATAATAGGTTCAAATTTTGCATTAAACAGGAAACGGCTGCTTGGAGTTAAAGAAGCAACAATTTCAGCCCTTCCAAGATCGATACCTCCAATTGCCCCATCTAGGAGCCTTACTTGGACATCGCATTCCGGTTTAGCTAGATTTCCTTTAAGATCACCTTCCATGTGCAGTATACCTCTGATCGGCACCAGTAATTGCCTCAGAGAGTGAACTGCTTCGGTAGCAGAACTTTCAATAAACTGAACTAGAGTGGGAACCAGACTGACCGGGAAATTAAGAACAGCAAAATGCAAGTTTGTCTTCGGCCCTAGTAGTGTACCATCTGCGTGAATTGTAGCATTATCTCTTTGGATGAAGAGTTTTTCGAGACGCAGACCATCATTGTTGCTGTACATACCGGCTGCTAGAATACGCTGGTTTGTATACGTTCCCCACTCCCATTCTTCTCCATGAAAATCAAATTCTGCCTGAATCCAGTAAATGGATAGAAGAGTGCATTACTGAAAGAGGTACTCAACTACTAATAAACAAAGTAGACTTAAGACAGTGATGATAATTGAGAACTTCAGCGGTCTGTTTTGTTCTTCTGGCTTCATTATTCTCTATAAAGGACAAGGGAATACTCAACGATATGGAAAGCACTGACAATGTCTAAAATAACATGTTAAATTAATGTTGGAACTTGGAACCCTAAGATGAATTATAAATGGCATACTTTGCTAAAATATCAGAACCACGGTGTATAAGATATCATAAAGCTTATTCGAATCCAAAAGGCTTTTCTTATTTTTTTCACGATTAGAGGAGAAACCCATGGCAAGTGGCGCTAAGGTTTTTTAGTAAATAGGAAGAATCATCAGAATAAGCATTCTCAACAGGTTTTCTTACTTGATCATAATTACGATAACAAGATGAACCATCATAATAAGAATTCTCAATGGGTTTCTTGCTTAGTCATGATTAGAGAAGGAAACATTATCATCATGGCAAGTGGAGGTAAGGTTCTCAAACATCGATATACGTTGGAACAGAAATAAATACCCACCACCGTATCACCATTTCCTCCTCCACTTGCATCTAAAGAACCATTCCAGCGGCCTTTAAGTTCGGCTAAACCAGGAAGATCAAAATCATCAAGGACAACTTCATATGATGCGGCACAATGACCCCTAATTTCCTACAAGAATTCGTAAAATAGACATTAAGATAAAATTAAAAACACAAATGGGGNGGGGGGACTAGGAGAAAGTATAAAGTCGAGAATCATGATTCTTTAGAATCTTTGCTAGTGAGACATCGCAATGTGACATACCTCAAGAAGCTTCTGAAGGCTTTCAGCACATACCCCAACTGACTGCAAACTTTGTATGAAAAGGTCCTGCAAAATAAACAAACAGACCACATGACCCACTATGTTAGTGCAACGAGTCACATAATCTAATTATAATGTCTAATCAAGGTCATCTATGCAGACTACAACCTTGGATCTAGATTGAACAGCAGGATCAGAACTTCGCGAAAGAAGCCTGGCTAAAGGAAGCATCTCAGCAATCTCAGCATTAGGAACCTCGAGCCTCATTCTCCATCTACCCATTGAAGATATCATACTACCAAGATGACCCGTCATTACTTTTTGGAACAAGCTACCTTTCTCCTTTCCAGCAGGGCTTCGATCTCGGGAGCCAGGCAATACATACTCCCCTTGCAGTTCATATTTGCTGTTGAATTGCTCCAACATAGCTCTTTCAACAGTTATCTATATCAGAGAAGTATTAAAACCGGAGCAGAAAAGAGTATTGAAATAATCAACTATTTTACTAGAAATAACAGAATCATCACAGAGTTTACAAGATATAAGCGTGTATTCAGTTTTTCCTCCCATTGTGGCAATATTCTGGCATCATGAGATTGGCCATACAAACAAACAAAAGACAGCCAATATGTAACAACAAGAAAGAAATAGTTCGGCCTATAATTAACCTAGAGACTGTCACTGAAACTGTATAGAACACAGTTCTCTTACATTATTCATAAGAGTCTTTGGTAAGTAAGAAAATTAGAATGACTCAGAACTCTGTAACTTTTGCCGAATCACGATCAATATCTAACATTCAGATAATCTTTAGCCAGTGATACCAAAGATCAAAAAGGACTTAATGGTGACTAGCCTTATTGAAATAAGAAGACTAAAAGAGAAGGTCATCCAGTAACTTGTTTTGGAAAACAAAAGAAAACAAGATTAAGAGTTGTAAATACGAACAGAACAGACAATAAGGACAATAATGCGTAAATGGAATGAAAGCCCTGAAAAGAAAATAAATAGATCTACTCACCACATCCCCGCTCCATCTGGCAGCTACGTCTAAAGATTCTCCCAAAACACCACTAAATTTCGGGCGCAGGACAGACAACACACCATGACCCCTTCTTTTTTGAAAGTTTAATTGAATTTCAGCCTGAAAAAAAAGGGGGTAGGAGAGAGAAAACCCAATGAGACTCCTGCCCAAAAAGAGGTTTCAACTAAAAAAGAAGCAACCTTAACTAGGTGATAGACAAACAAAACTTCCAAAAGTTATCATTGAAATTTGCACATATAATGTGAAATTGTAATTAGACTGAAGTGCAGCTTTCAAAACTGCAAGAATCATTTTCACCAACAGTCTGAAGATGCAAGCGTTAAACATGAAAAAGGTTGAGATGTGTAAAGCTGGCTTATTTATACATGTAAGGAATCAACCGTCTCTTAATAAAAAGGTAACACATTCTGCCAGGAAAGACTGCCAACTCTTATGACATTAGGCATTGAAGAGTCGATGCTATCAAGCAGGACAAAATGAAACTGAAGCATGAATAAGGACAAACATAAAGATATCTACTTCTCAAACGAA
>JAQRGC012226891.1:0-14608 GCA_028659135.1 Plantago lanceolata
TGTATGATTAGTTGGAATTCATGATGTCATCTTACTTGCCTCATGTGACATATGCCTCCCAATTGGTCTCCCCCTAGGGTATAATTGAAAAATCACATGTCATATTGTATCTACATGTAATAAAATTTGTGGCATGATTGAACTTGAAATAAAATAACACATTTTATACCTACAGGTAATATCCCCATTTCTAAATTATATTAACTTGAACCAAATTGAATTGGATATAATTGAACTAAAGGTGACCGAAAAGTTTTATTCCATTTTTATATAGAGACATATATTCCATTGATTAATTTTGGATATAACATTTCGATGTTCGTAGTATCATACCCTATACATTAGAATATTCCATATCGATTATGAAAGTCAATATTAACACATGTATAAGTTAGATGATATTATCACCGTTACAAGACCTTTAAAAGGTGTTAATGTCTCCACTTCAATATGGTAAGGTATTACTGACCCAACTTTAATATGGTATCAATCCACGGTTGATGATGGGTGCCCCAGCCGACGATAATTTCGACTAGCCCAAATGTGCATTTATGATTCCACGTGTAGTGTCGACTGTCGACTAACCGCGACCTACTCGTGAGGGAGCGTGTTAGAATATCCCACATCGATTATGAATTAAAGCCAACATTAACACATATATAAGTCGCATAACCTTATTACCTTAACAATGTCTTTTAAGGTGTTAATGGTCTAACTTCAATACTCTAATCATAAACCCCTTATAAATACGGGCATAAAACCTTCCCTTAATTCACATATACCAAACCCAACTAGAGTTTGGCATAAAAAAAACTCACAAATATGGGTAGAAAGGCTACTATTGTGTGTCTCAGGATCATCAATGGCCTGCTTGGTGTTATTTCTGGTGGCACTGATCATGGCTAGCCGCGGTGTGGACGCTGATCTCACTCGCAAAGAAGCCACCCGATACTCAATCCTTACTTACCGTACCTCCTGGGTAAAGAAAAGGAACCATCTTCTAATGTTGCACTAACTAAGATAATTTGAAATCCATGGTTGTATATGCGCGAACGCTTATTTACTTGTGCTACGCTGCCCCGCCTAGAAGCATTCATTTTAAGAAAATAATCCATCATCCTTGGATCGGATATACTTGATGAAAAGTGTTCGTGGGTAATGTGGTCCAAGTGAATTGATATTAATTGTGACACAAGTGCATTTTTACATTTTGAAACTGAATGCTCAAGGAGCATATCAATATCGTTGTATCAGTGCAGTATACGTATTTACTATATGTATCATAAGTTTTAATATGTACATAAAAAACTAGTTAATTTTTTTTTTTTTTGAGAACAATCATGATAATATATATCAGAAAGGAGCAGAAATGCTCAAGGAGATTACAAATGAATCCATGAAAATCAGACTCTCAGCAAAAGGACGGCCTACCAAAGTCTAACACAATACGAAAAGCTAAAGGAAAAGAGTTCAACAAAGTAACAGCGAAAGGAAAAAAACTGAACAACGTCTGAAAATGAAAAAAGAAAAAAACAATCAGGTAGGCTCATCATAATCGAAGGGCAGAGAGAAACCCAATACATCCCCAGCTAGCTTGTGGCAGAGACAGTGAGCCAACTGGTTCGATTCTCTGTGGACGTGAATAACAGTGAAGGAGTGAAAGGATGGAATGGATCTGTAGATTGTGCCAAAAATATTTCCGTTCAGTGGATCCATGTTGGAGTCACCCTTTGTAATATCTCTTAACACCTGTAGTGCATCCCCTTCCAGTATAATATCAGTGTATCCCATGTGAATGGCAAGCATAATACCCATCTGTGCTGCGAGTAGTTCAGCAGTGTAAACCGAGAAAGCCCCAGATAGTTTCTTGCGTTGCCAACATAACACAAAACCACACCAATCTCTGCACACAGCAGCAATGCTGCCATGGCTCCCATCACGCGGTACTTTAGCATCGACATTGATTTTAACAATCCCGTTTGGAGGAGCAGACCACGGGCCAGGACGAGTCAGCTTGTCACGAGTAGGAGATCTAGTGCTGGGCTGCTTATAAGTCGAATGAAATTCCAGAAAACCAGAAACAAAGGCTGCTGTATCAATGTATCCAAAATTGATTTTGGAAACGTACACGCTTTAAAGTTATAAGGTAATTATCATTTTATATTTTTTTAGCTAATAATATCTTATTTTGAATAAAATTTCACACTTTCACCTTTATATATGCGCATTCTCCTTTCCGTATCTTAATTCATTCCACCCGCTCACCAATCACCATCATAATTCTCACAACTTGCAAATAAGAACACCGAATTGTATCTCCAATCAATCCATTCGATGCTATTGTTACAAGTTCGCAATGTTACACATAATTTCAAAGTTCCACAATATCATTATCCTTAATTACAATTACCATTGTTGTTAATTTTATATACCAAATTAAAATTCAACCATTTTGGATTTAACTCAGGGGTACGTGGTAAATAAATTGGGTCATAATAATAAGGCTTTAGAAGAGTCAAAACGGCTACCGTCAATCGACTGGTTGTAACCATGGCGAAAGAATGGGGCGGGAGAGAAGGTGATTGGGAATGCAACGGCTGCAGCAACCGCAATTACGCTTTCAGATCCGTCTGCAACCGCTGTAAGCTGCCTCGCCTTCTCGTCGACGACAAAACCCCCTCCAATTCCAAGTGGCGTCCTCGTATCGGCGATTGGATCTGCACTGGTACCTTTTTCCCCCAATTTTCATTCACCTTATTTTGCCTTTCCGCAATCCGTTTATGTTCTGGTAATTTTGAGAATTCTGATTTGACAATTACTTCGCGATGATGATGATGCCTCTGCATTTTAGACCCCGAGCTTGATTGCATCCATGGACTGTAGCTTATAGTTTCCAGGATAGGATTGTGGTTTTGTTATTCTATGTTGGATTGTGTATCTTTTGCTTTGCTAATAGGTTTTACATAGTAATAAGCTCTGCAGAAATGGGGATTAGCTATAACTTTGATGTCTGTGCGACGAGGTAGACAGTGTTGTCAATTCACATTTTGGAATTCCTAGCTGTATAATTAGGAGCTGAGTTGCTAGAATCCTGATTAGAACCACTCCTTACATTATTGATGGCTATGTAATATAGTTGGTTAAGGTAAATGATATCTCTAAAACTATATTAGCTGTTGTAATGCGGTGATGATGTATAAGTTTTCTCGGTGTATGTTTATTGAGAATCTCAGAACTGAGAAATGAAATAAATGTACTATTTAAACATCTTGCCTTGAGTTTGGTTGTCGTATTGAAGAATATAAAATCTCACAACACGTAATTGCTAGACTGATGTGAAGAATTTATCTTGTCCAGATTAATTACACGGTAATTAGTGTAGGTTTTTCACTACCTCTTGGTAGACAACGATATCTCTTTTTTTTTTTAATAACAAATGCCTGTATACTGAGTGATTTCCTTGTTACTCTGTCTTATTCTTTTTTGTCAGCCTTCAGTCATTGTTAAGAAATTTGGTCTCAGCAGGGTTTGAGTTGTTTCATGTTTTTTTTTTTGTTGTGTTTTGGTGTTGTGTGGCGGATTCATTTTGGCTATTCTTCACTTGGTATCTTGTTCGTTACTACATTCTGTGTCCCGTGTGTGTGCAATGGATCAATAGGTTGCACTAACAACAATTATGCGTCAAGAGAAATATGCAAAAAGTGTGGGCAACCGAAGGAGGTAGCAGCAATGTCGGCAGTTGCAATCCCTGGAGCTTCTGTTCCTACTCATCCAACTTATTTTGCCAGGTCTCAAGGAGGAGTTGATCAAATCGTGAACAGTGGATTGCTCCGCCAATCACTAGCTCTGAGCTCTAGTTTTCTCCTCGGAGATGCGGATGCGTATAGAAGCCAGTCTACTGCTCCTTATGGGATTCAGCACACTCCTACTTGGCCCTTGGGAGGCAGCACCATATCTGGACTTCCAATTTCTGCTCAAACATATGGAATTCAACCCATTCCAAATGGTAATGGTTGGCGAGCTGGTGATTGGATGTGCAAATGTGGCTTCCATAATTATTCTTCACGGACAGAGGTACTAGCAAAAGCATAACATGTACAAGAACAACCTCTAGAAGCCCCAAACCTTACTATGGGGTGTTTGATGACGAGCACTTTGTTATGGCGTGAATTCAACATATAGTATAGAAACATTTTGGTTAAGCTTGTTAATTATTTTCCTGGACATTTGAGCATGCTAGATATTTATGAGCTGCCACGATTTTTCGGAAAACATATTGGTGGTCGCATTCCCAATTATCTATAGATAACTATAAAAAGATGTTGGTCGGAAAACATATTGTTGGTCGCATTCCCAATTGTTGGAGCGTATAAAAAGATGTTGGGAATGCGACCCATAAAAAGATGTTGGTTGCATTCCCTTCTAATTTTTAGGTCTTCAGTTTATAGATAATTGTTTTCCCTTCTGGCATCAAATTGATTATTGAGATTGCCATCTCTTGATCTTCTAATGAATTTTAGACATTAATCAAAACTTTATGGTACTAGTATAACTAAAGAGCTGTGAAAGTTTTCCTGATTGTAACACTTCACTTAGTTATACGTAATTGATGCTATGGTAATTAATCTTTTACTTTTGCCTTTTGTAGTGCAAAAAATGCAATGCCCCTAAACAGATGGGAACACCTTCATCTATTCTCAGCTCTGCAGTTACAGGTTTGTGTATTCTTGACTCTCGAAGTTTGTATTTTCGTTGTTCTAAGTTTTCTGTGTCTGTCCTTATCTGCTATTCCTTTTTACTTCAATTGTCTTTTTGTTCATGCTTTTTCTCTGTCGTGTTTGTAGGTAATTTTCTTTATATGTTTATTCCTTTATTACTGGAAAGATCAATTCTTACTCTTGTGTAGCTAGCTCATATGATTTTCCAGAGTCTAAGAATCTTTGTGAATCTAAGTAACGAAATAAAAATAAGGATCTAGACTAATGACTGAGAACACAGGCCGCGAGAAAATTTGTTACTCAGAGTGACAAAGAATGAATATTCAATTCATATGTTTTCTTATTGACAATTCAATTGTGTGCTCTAAAGAATGTTCCTTAAATGAGGAAGTAACTGACACGCAGTACTTTTTTTTTTTTTTGGTAATTCGAAGCTCTTGGAACAAAACGCATGGCGTCTGAAGAAATTGAACACTCGGAGCATAAGAGGCTGAATGCAGGACACGTAAGAGCTTTGGTTTTCAACTTTTACCATTGAACTCAGAATGGATGGTATGTGTAAAAGAAATTGTTTGATCAGGCTTTCATTTCGCTACTTTTATCTGATAACTCAGGCATATGGGCTTCATCAGTCATGTCCGGGGTTTGATTCATTCCGGGGTATAAACCCTGCCCTTCCCAATCGAAGTGCATTAATGGACCCAAATTTGCAAGTCATTCATCACTTGGGACATGCACAAGGAACACCCACACTCCTTGGTAAAGGGTAAGCATATTTATTTCCTCCATGTATGATGATTAGAAGCAGATATATGACTTTCTTATTTGTTTTCCATGTTTCCTATTAGACTTTCAGTTTGAAGCCACATTCTTCTTACTTTTTCTCACTACAATAATGCTGAAGTAGTGATGATAAATTAACCTATTGATATCTTTTTCTGGTTTCAAATAGAAGTGATGTTAGGTTCTTCTATATCCCTCCAAAACACACCATACCGTGATACTTGCATACCTGAGCTACATCCTTTTACTATCAGTTTTCAGAGAGAAACGTGCATGCTAATTTCCCATCGAGTTGCTCTAACATCTATAAATAACCCTATCCTGCAGGGCCGGAGAATGGCGTAATGGGGATTGGATGTGCTCAAATTGTAATAATCACAATTATGCCTCTCGAGATCAGTGTAATAAGTACGTAAAATTATGCATGCCTTCATTTTCATATACTTGCATTGATGGTTATATTTTCTTTGTAAAGCTTTCTTTATCAGGGCAATCGCACTGATGGCACAATTTAAAAAACTTTTTGCACGAAATCCAGTTTTCGGTAGCATTTTCCTAACTTTTAAAAGTTGGACTTTCACCTATCAATTGCCTTAAGGCTCTGTTTAGATTTTAGAGTATATCATCTAGCTCATAAACGGAATCAGCTGATTTGATTGTTTGACCAAAATAAGTTATGTGAACGCACTACTGACTGATTTGAAAAGTTAATAAAGCTTGTTTATTTGTTTTTTTTATTCCATGATCATCACACCTTGCTGATATTATGTAGATATTCTTATTTAATGTATTACTACTACAAAGAGTTAAACGTATATTGTTCTTCCTGAACCATGGTAGTTAGGTTTTTTTTTAACTATGAAACACTATGAACCAGAAAAAACTTTGCAGATATTCAGCATGCACACGAAAGCCAGTTTATTTCTCTCATGCTTAATCTTGTTTATTTAATAGTAACACTTTCTCCTCAATATGCATTAGAGTATTAGAGAAGAACTAGTCACTCTAAGTTCTGTTGTTGAGTTGATTTTCTTCTCTGCACTCCGTGTCTTCTGTTTGTTTGCTATGCATTTAGAAACTTGGAATCTGTATCGAAGTTGCTGGATTTCAGGAGTCTATTTTAAATTTTAATGTCCTTGTTTACATGTTTTATACTTTTATTGCCTTTCTGCTTGAAGGGTCTTATCTTACAACCTTCTTTGTGGCTCTTTATCATACCTGACATTTTCTGCATTACAGGTGCAAAACCCAGAGAGAACCCGCTCAAATTGGTTCATTGATCTGAAGAACAAAAAAACTCGGTGGAGTTTTAATATGTTGGATTTTTAAGGATTGCTGGAAAACTTGGATTCCGACGGAATCAATGAAAAAGCTCATGTCATCCTCTACCTTTGGAAGTGTATGGTTGGGAGATATAGGATAATCTATGCCAGAACAGATTAGGGTGTATGTTAAAGGCAGCGTTAATGTCTTGCAAACAATTTTGTAGGTGAATGCGGACCGCATCTAGAATTGCATTACAGTCTGATGAACTGAATCTGAATGTATGAGCTGGGTGGTACCACCAATGTGGCTGCATTCAGAATGGCATTCCTTGCCTTTATTCTCTAGTACCAGACTTGTCTTCTTCACCTGTAAAAGATTTTCTTTGTAGCAACCATTAACTGTTGTTGCTGCTATATAGAAACAATTTAGACTGGATATCCATTTGAATTTTTATTATACTAAAAGAAAAATAACATTCAACAATTATCTGTCACTATACAGGTTTATATATTTAAAAACACAGATGATGAATGTGGTTGCTTGTAAATTGTTTGTGATTTGTGAATGAAGTTAAGAAAAAATACTCCCATGAGTTACTGTGAGTAATTCGTTCTTCTTAACTACTCTCGCATTTCTCACATTTTGGATTAATGAAAATTCTTATATAGACTGGGTGTATGCTAAATCGATGTCATCAAGCATAGAGTGGTCAAAGCATGCGGAATGCAACTAGAAAAAGTACATATGGCTGTTTGGAAATTGGAACTAGACGACGATGTACTCAACTACAATAATAATGGTTTACACCTACCTACCAAACTGACCCATGACCAATATAATCCTCATTAGTAACTGCACCAATATAGATACAAGAGCTTTAATTTCTTCTCCCCATAGGTTCAGCCGTTCAGGTGTTTAATGTATTCGGTCTGGATTTAGTTGGATCGGGACTCGTCTTTAAACTAAATAAACTTAAATTGAGTTGAATTTATTTAAAGTGTATAAATTTAAATTAAATAAATTTAAATTAAATGAACTTAAAATGAATAGAACTTAAATTAATGTGGACACATGATCACATTTTCTAGGGAAATGTTTTATGGAAATAAAAATTTATTTATATTTTTAACTCGATCTAACAAAATGAATTGAGAAACGTTATAACTTTAATCGAACAAAAATAAATGAGCACTAGCACACACTCTATTTTCAATATCTATTGATTTTAAAGTCGAGATGTTTAAATTTTGATACCTCGTACGGAAACCGTTAGAAAGTTCATAGATTTTAACGCTCTATTTTCAATATTTATTGATTTTAAAGTCGAGAGGTTTAAATTTTGATACTTCGTACGGAAACCGTTAGAAAAGTTCACAGGTTTTAACGCTCTATTTTCAATATTTATTGATTTTAAAATCGACAGGTTTAAATTTTAATACCTCGTACAGAAACCGTTAAAAAAATCCATATATTTTAGTTCCCAACGAATGAGATCGCAAGAAGATCAACACCACTTAATTCTCTTACAAAATTAGTTACATATCCTCCGTACACAACGATAACTAGAAAATACGAATTACGTATCATATCAAAATTGCATCGAATCAAACCGTGAAAATCAAGATACTCCATCAAATCAAATCAAATCAAATTAGTTGTACTCAAACTCGACTCGACTCAACTCGTACTCAATTACTCGTGCATAATTGATTGCTCAGACAGTCCGACTCGACACACCGTACATAACGATGAGTTGAGTTGACCCAAAAGTCTCCTTCCCACCCCTATTTTACTATTTCCAAACCCGAATTGAATTAATCTCCACTTTCATTCAATTTTACCAAAAAACTCTTCATAATTAACAGTGACGACAAAAATCTGTCGCCAACTTCCCAAATTCCAATCCTACAGAACCTGTAAAAAAAACCAGAGAAACTGAAAAACCCTTGTTTCTCTCTGCTCTTTCACAGTCGATCCAACGCCGTTAAAGCATGAATCAGTTTCTACTCAATTACGACGCGGCGGAGCTGAAAACGGCGTCGGAGTTTCTCTCCAATTGGCTCCCGTTTCTCTCCGCCGGCCTCTGCAATTCCTGCACCCGAGTCCTCTCCAATCGCATCCGATCGCTCGCCACTGGTAATTAGCCCAAAACCTTTTCAAAATTCAAATCAATCTAAATAAGTAAATATTCTATTTATGACTGCCTTTTTTACTGTGCTGGGTTTTTACTGTGATTGAAATTGCGGAGATGGTGTAGATTGTGTGGATTTAGCTTTAAAGTTGTTTTGGGGGGTTTAATTTTGTGTTTTGGTGTTTGATTTGGGTGATTTTGGGGCTGATTGGGTTTTGGTCTTTTTGTTGTTGTTGTTGTTAATGTAGAGAGGAATAATTCAGCTGTTTCGACTCCGGTTATGGACGAGGAGGACCGGAAGAAGCTTAAAGAGGAAGGGGCTAATTGCAGCAGTTGTTCTGTTGGGAGTGTGGATAATAATAATAATAATGGTAATGGTAATGATAATGATAATGACAATGCGGATACTTATTCGTTGGGGAGTTGGAAGGACGGTGGGGAGGGGGGTGGGTTGGGTGAGCTTGGTGTTGGAGCGTCGTCGTCGAGTGAAGTAGTAGTAACTAGGTCTTCGGCTGGGATTCTTCCGACTCCACAGCTGAAGAAGTCATGGGCGGATATAGCTCTGGAGGATGAGCTTGCGGAAGAGGAGGAGAGCGAGTATAATAACCGTAAAGTTGTGAATGGGAATGATTATAGTGAGGATGGGGGTTCGGTGGATAAAGTTAAGCCGAAGGAGACGTTGTCTAGGGAACAGAGGGAGCGTATTCGGTTCTCTAATGTGGGGAGGCAGAAGGATCTTATATGCCTTGAAAGAGTGAATGGGAAACATGTTAATATATTAGAGGGGTTGGAGTTGCATACTGGTGTCTTCAGTGCTGCAGAACAGAAGAGGATTGTTAGTTGTGTTGAAGAACTCCGGGAGAAAGGAATCAAGGGACTGTTGAAAGGTGAGTACTTTTTCCGTTGAATTTGAATTGAAGTATTTCTAAATTTCATGGTCCATATAGTGCATTTTTTGTCGCGCAGTGACGTAAAGAGTAAACAAAGTAACACTAGATTTCTTCTGTCGTATGTGTATTTGAATCATCTATAGTAATGATCAGTTAACTTGCTGATAGGCTGTCAAGCAATGAAGTCCTATACTCATATACTACTAGATTATCTTTTTATGTAAAGAAATCGTTAAGTTTGTTGAAGCACGCCCCAATAAATAGAACATTCAGGCAGGATGATTTAAAAGAATCGGGCAGTTACCACTGAGTCTTCTAATCTGTACCTGTAATTACTTTTCCAGTACATTGTCTTGGACTCTTGATTGGTTTATAAATTGATTCTTTTTTTCATAGTATTTTCTTAGGAATTATGAGTGAATTAGCCCCGAGACAAAAATTCAATCTTTAGGAGTTAATGTTCCTGGCTGGATAGAGAACTTGTGTTGCACGTGTTTCATTTTTATTGAAGTTATACAAGCTTGCCCCTTTTTAAACTTTATGCATAGACTGAGCTTATCTAAAAGTTGATAGGAGTGTTTTATTGTTGGCTAATACTAAATATAAATGAACCTGCCAATGATCCTTGATCCTCTTGTTGTACTCATAATGTTTAGTTTTACAGTATACTGCTTGTTTTATTTGAACATTCTGTTGAAAAATATATTGCAGCTCGTACTTACACTGCACCTACAAAGTGGATGAGAGGAAAGGGACGTGTAACTCTTCAGTTTGGTTGCTGTTACAACTATGCCGTTGTAAGTTTAATCTGAAATACTGCATTGAATTTACTTGTAATCGCATGTTTCGGTGATTAAATTTACCCAAATTGTCATTTTTCATAACATTAGGTGTTAAAAAATGTTCCTTTTGCTTTCGCAGGATAAACATGGTAATCCACCAGGCATCTTGAAGAATGAACTCGTAGATCCCTTACCTAATTTTTTCAAAGTCATGATCAAGAGGCTTGTAAGGTGGCATGTTTTGCCTCCATCCTGTGTCCCTGACAGCTGTATTGTCAACATATATGAAGAGGGTGATTGCATACCACCTCACATCGACAATCATGAATTTGTTCGGCCATTCTGCACAGTGTCATTTCTTAGTGAATGCAAAATACTTTTCGGATCAAATCTGAAAATAGTGGGCCCGGGCGAGTTTGATGGTCCTTATGAACTTCCGTTGCCCCTGGGGTAAGTATTTACTGTGACACAACATTGGACTCTTTTCCTCTTGTTCCACTGCTAATTATTTCTGATTATTTTTCAGTTCTGTTCTTGTATTGAATGGAAATGGAGCTGACATAGCAAAACATTGTGTACCTGCTGTTCCAACCAAAAGGTATGAGTATTTGCTGGTTGTTTAACATGCTAGTGTGTGTGCACCATGTTTTTTCTTCTCCAAAGACCGTTGAGGTCTGGGTTTTTCAAGTTAAATGAAAAGCTATTCTTGGTTATACCACAGGATTTCAATTACATTTAGGAAAATGGACGAGTCTAAATGGCCAGTTGGACATGTACCTGAGCCTGATCTGCAAGACATTGAACCATTGTCTGAGGAAGGGGACATATCGACGAAGAGTATTGGATCAGGACAGAGAAGATCTCCAAGAACACCTAATTCTGTTGGCAGCAGGGTAGACAGAGGTAGAGGTTTTAACCCCCGTCACTCAGATAGCCGTTACTCAGACACCCGCCACTCAGATAGCCGTCACTCAGACACCCGCCACTCAGATAGCCGTCACTCAGATACCCGCCACTCAGACACCCGCCACTCAGATAGCCGTCACTCAGATACCCGCCACTCAGACACCCGCCATCACTCAGATAGCCGTCACTCAGATGCTCGCCATCACTCAGATACCCGCCACTCATTTAACCGTCACTCAGATAGCCGCCACTCAGATGGCAGCCGCTCAGATGACCGCCATTCAGCAGATAACCGTTATTCAGAGAACCGTTTCTCAGGTAGAGGTCGACGAGCTTCCATTGAGAGTGGAAGGCTCCGAGTTAATGTGGAAAATTATTAAAGATAAACACATCAGTGTTGTAAATTGGCACAAGTATGTTTATTTGGCCCCTTTGCTTCGACAAGGCTTGCCGTTGGAAACAGTATTACTTGAAGAGCATGGTTTCAAGGTTGATGACGGTTTCAGTTTTCCTGTGTGGCTGTGTGCGCTTTCAAATCGTCGTTTCTTGCATATAATCGTTCTGTTGGAGAAGATGTTGTCTGAGTAGTTAAACTTGAACCTGCAATTTTCTCAGTGATGCTCATCGGAACATGTAGTACTAAATGTGATTGCATAAAACTTGGTCCTCTGTTGGAGAAATTCTTGAATGAGAGTGTTATTGTTTATCCAGGTTTAGTATTCTTTGCACAATGTTGCTAGATTTTTTTCAGTTTTTGCTACATTGGTTGTGAATACTGGCAGAACTTGTATGTTCTTGTCTGAGTTTCTGCATATATATATTTGCTCCTATTTGAAATCGAAGGTGTGTACACTATATGATAAGCTTATTACAAGCCTTTTCTTGTGTTCTTATTTAGTGTGTTTCGTAATGGATCTTCTATCCTACTTTACGTTGATTCGAATGTGCCTTCGAGCTTATTGGATAAGTTCGAAATCCATTTCGACTTGAAGATAATTCGGAAGGAGGGTTTTGATTTGTGTGATTTATCCATGAATTGATTCGGGTGAATATGATAACCAGAACTGAACTTAATAAAGTTGCTTCTCATCGACCGAGTCTGTTCATTTCACCAGTTCATTCAGAATCCTTTCAAGTTTATTAAGTTCAGTTTTTTTTTTTTGGAAAACTACAGATACATTACCAAACAAACATAACTATTACACCTACGACTCAAGTCACGGCACTAGAGTGAACGCGAAAAGAGTAAAATTGCAAGTCCGAATTTACAACTGGAAAAAGCCACCGCGGGCAACTATCCCAAACTACACATCTACTAGACGTAGCCAAGTCGCGAAAAGCATGGTCGAAACCTTCTACAGAAGCAATCACACCACTACCTAGACGAGCCAAAAGATCTGCTGCACTGTTACATTCCCTGTATTGAAAAAACATCTTCCATTCCTTAAACTTGCACAAAAGAGCCCTAATCCGATCCACCACTGGTCGAAGTTTCTATTGTGCCAAATGGTGCCTGCATAAAACATTATAAACCATTAGTGAATCAGTTTGAATTTCTACCATTGAGAGTTGAGACATTCAACTGTACAGCCAACACCAATCCATTCAAGACTGCCAAAAATTCTGCCAAATTATTCTCAGCAATGCCTAGATACCCTGCAACAGACCTAATGAACGAACCATCAGGCCGCCTAAAGATGATTCCATACCCTGCATGACCCAGAGCACCTTGTGCTGATCCGTCACAATTCATAATAACAGGAAGAGCAGATTGAGGGGACCAGCGGAGGGCAAGAAAAGAAAAGGTTAAAGACTCCTTATGGTAGAGTACTCTGAAATCTCGTAAAAGACTCCTAAACTTATAACACAACTGTTGAGGGGTAATACTAAGATCATTAAAGACCAGATCGTTCCTTGTTTTCCAGAACAACCACCATGAAGAAACCAGAGTAATAACTTCAGGAGCATTAACCGGAAACTGAAAAATACCCCACAGATTGACCTGATCAACTGACAACCAAGAAGTAGGCCAAAACCGAGTACGAATAACTTGAAAAAACGGACAGGACAAATAAAGATGCTCATGTGACTCAACAACATTGTGACAAAGCACACACTGATCATTATCAAGCATGTTTAACCTAACTAATCTATCTTTTGTAGGCAATTTACCATGCAATAACAACCATAAAAACATTTTGATACGTGGAAAAACCGGAAGCTTCCACAGCTTTTGCCAAGGGGGTGCAGGAAGGGAAAAATCCTCCTTGGCTATCTCATTATAAGCCGTTTTAAGCGAAAATTCACCAGATGAAGTGTGAGGCCACAGAAAAATATCAACAACATCGTGATTAGGCAAAGGTATAGCAATAATATGAAGCACAATGTCAAGAGGCAACACAGTAAGCAATTTAGACACTAACCAAGCACCCTGGTGAATATAATTAGACACCAACTCACTAGAATCAGGACTGCTCTTAATAAAGTCCAATAATGGACTTGCAAAAACCCAAGGATCTAACCAGAATTTCACTGACCTTCCATTCCCTATCTGCCACCTTCCTAATCTAAACAAATCATTCTTAACCTTAAGCATGTTTCTCCAAATCCAACTCTGGCCTGGATGTGGAACACAATGATTTATGGATTTGTTAGAAAAATACTTGCTTTTTGCTAACTGTGCCCATAAGGAGTCTGGACACTGCATAATTCTCCAAAGTTGTTTCATCTGGTAAACTTTATTTAACATTTTAATATTCCTTATCCCCAAACCTCCCCCAAATTTAGGACTACACACTAGACTCCATCTAACTTTAGGTAGACCTTTTTTATTGGGTCCATTACTTTGAGCACCCCTATTAGATCGCGATATTACATGTAAGGGACAACTTAATTTTTTATTACATCCACATACCAATTAGATGAACTTAATTACGTCTAGGTCCACGAATTGGACTTTTGGCGAACTAAAACGTTGAAATGACTATTTTGCCCCTGGTCAAAACTCAGTTTTTTTGGTTGACCAAATAACAAATATTTTTATTTATTACAATTTGACCCACTATTTTTTTGTCTTACAAAATTAAGTCCCATAACTTCAAAAAATTTCAAATTACCCTAAAAAATTTATTG
>JAQRGC012226916.1:0-17680 GCA_028659135.1 Plantago lanceolata
TAAAGCTAAATTTTTTGGGAGAGCTTGGGGTGGTATAAGTTTGGGGAAAATTTTACAAACTCCCTAAGAATAGGGAGTCATTTAAGTGGAACCATGAATTATAGGAAACTTGAAACTTAATGATTTTTATTACTTTTTTTTAGTATCATACTCAAATTTAACATAGGGATTTATTTTAAAAATACTGCAACTAGTGTTCTAACCCGTTTAGTATTCCTTAAATGATTTTATTAGTTTCCAGTTTTGCCCTCCTTCTCTCGAATAATTTGGTGAGAATGATACTCCCATTTCCGGTTTTGACCTCCTACTTTCTTAATCTGGTGAGCGGTGACACGATATTGCCTTGCTTAATCATTCATCAATAGTACAATCTCCTTTTTTATGTCTTTATAAAAATCTGTTTAATGATGATTAATTGGACATATCAAATAAATAGATACACTTATTTTTAATGAAAGATTTAGCAAATTCTAGTTTACCTTAAACAAATGAAAAGTTGAATAAACTTTACGTGCATCTTTCTAATTATACCCTTCACACTTTTAATAGGAAAGTGTTTCATTTTTTATTTGTCTTTTTTCTTTTTTTTACAAGAAAATAAATAGTAACTAGACTACTTCCAAAAATCGTCCCTCGTCTTCAAAAGTGTAGCTGAATTTAGCTAACATATCTGTGCAACTGTTTTCACTCCAGTGGATATGGCGAATTTTAACATCTCAAGGTTTGGAGGAGTAATTAGAGTTCCATCTAATAAATGTAAAATCTCCTTCGGAGGTTGTTCCAAATATCGTCCCCCGTATTCAAAAGTGTAGCTCAATTTAACTAATGTATCTGCGCAGTTGTTTCCATTCTTGTGGATATGGCGAATTTTAACACCCCAAGGTTGATCTAATAAGCTTATGCAAAGTGCTACTATATTCTCAAGGTTTGGAGGAGCAATCAGAGTTCCATCCAGCAGCTGAATTACATGTTTGGAATCATTTTCGACTTCCAACTTCGAATGTCGTTTTTCCCATGCAAGTGTAAGGCCTGTATACATAGCTTGAAACTATGTTTCATCAACCGTAGGATCAGCAAGAACTGTACATGAAAATCCACCTTTCCAATTACCTCTATCATCTCTCAAAAGACCCCCTTCATTTCACTATTAAGTAAAGATGAGAGTTACGCTCTGGACCATTAAGTAAGATCCACGCATTCTTTACTAAATCATGAGCCAGAGAGATGCAACTACTATATATGAAAGTAAAACTACAAACAATAAACAATAAAAGCAACGAATTTTGATAAATGGAAAAGAGGATTTCATACGGGCAAAAGATTGTCGAAAAACAACTCCAGCCGGCAAAGACGCAATTCAAAACCACCACCAAACATTTAGAAATGGGTGTTTTTATCCCATGCCCTAATAGCCAGAGCCGCCAACAACCACTATAGCCCTAACCCACGACCTCGACAGTTACTCTTCAGCTCCAGAACTATATTCAGCACCATGAGCCATCTGCCGCCTCCATCCCATCCCGGTAAGGCGGTAACCGCCATATCCCACTCTTCAAGCTCCTTTACGATCCATAATCATTCATCGTGTCGCCGGATCTCAGTTTCCAGTCCATCCCCTGAACGTGGTCTTCCAATCCTAGGCTTCAACCCAACCTTGCATCTTGTATGCTTATGTACCGAACACAATTAAGATTGAGGTGATGATTTGTGCTACACAATTAATCATCTTTAGAGCATGATTACCACACAAATGATGAAGCAATTTTAGAAAAATTATAATTTGTTAATATACTCTTTGCGTCCGCAACACTAAATTACTTGGAGTTGCAAAGTATCAAGCATCATAGAAGCATTTTGTTGATGTAAGTCACATTTTAAGTTTTAAGACGTCAAATTATCTGTAAGTCTATAAATAAACGGATTGATCAATTTAACTTCCATTTGTGGACTATGGTTATGAATTATCTATGCTCCATTGGATTTATCTTTTCATAACAATAATACTCCACACATTATTGATTTTAACAAAATAGTGTGCTTTGACAATTAAAAATAGTGAGCCAATGAGGCCTGGCTCAGTTGGTTAGGTTGAGGTGTCATGACTCTTGAGGTCATGGGTTCGATTCTCGCCATGTGCGTGTTTATTTCTAGTTTATTACTAGTTTATGTTATATTTGTATGATTGTGATATGTAATGGTTAATCTATGATAGATATAGAAATGATGTATTAATTGACGATGTACGATCCGATGTAATATTGTTATTCTAAAAAAAAAAAAAAAACAATTAAAAATAGTGAACATATCATCGAGCCTACTTGAGCAGCTGACCTGAACCAAGATAACCCTTAAATAATTAGTACAGCTTTTGTAGGGCAAGGTACAAACCATTCCAGCAGCGTCATTAATCATTTCAGAGTTGTCTTCCTTCCCCAAGTCACCAATTAAATACGATAATCAAAATCAATCAACTACCTGAAAATCGAAATTGTTGCATCACCTTTCTGCTAATTCCCGTGAAACTCCCGTACCTTTCATGTACATCACCGTCACCGATCACTGAACATTCAACCAATCCTTGACTACAATTTGCACCAGCATCGCAACATTTCTCAACGCTCGATTCGATTTCCATTTCTTCACGGAAATCAATTTGTTTCAAAGATGGAAATCCAAACTGATTCGGCGAAGAGTAATCATTTTAAGCTATGGAGCGAGCTGGAATTGAAGGAGTTCTCGGACAAATTCGTGATCACATCCATCGATTCGTCCGGTGAAGGCTTCTCCATTAGCCGCTTCGATGGAAGCATCGAAAAGCTCAACGGTATATCAATTTTCTTCTTCTTCTTCTTCTTCTTTTTATGATGGTGAAACTTTGTGGTGTTTAATGTTCTATATAAATTCCTCATGAAAATCTGTTGATGAATGAAGGTGAACTGTTCGTTGAATTCAAGTAGTGTTGTTTATGAGAAGTAGCTTATAGTTTTCTCGGCTATCTTAGCTTGTTGCAAATGCAAACGTTTCTGCACAGCTTAAGTAACTAGAATCGTGTTTTTATTGAGATTGAATGATTGCTTAGCTCCTTATTTGATTGGATGATTGCTTAGCTCCTTAGCTTGTTGCAAATGCAAACGTTTCTGCACAGCTTAAGTAACTAGAATCGTGTTTTTATTGAGATTGAATGATTGCTTAGCTCCTTATTGTAGTATATATGCTTACTTATTGAGTCGAATCAGTAGTTTAAGATGAGGTTGGATGTGTGTTTTGAAGGTATGTTGAGGTACTTGTTCTGTGAATTTCTATTTTGTTTCGTCATGAAACTCGGTTGATGATGAACTGTTTGACCATTTCCGTACTTGTTTGAGTAGTTTTAAGTTTCTTTGTTGTTTACAAGTTGTAGCTAGTAGTTATGGTGAGTGTCTTAGCTTGTTGAAAAAAGTTTATGAATGACACAGCTAATTATGAAAATCCTGTTTATATTATGGAAAACAATAGCTTAATGTTTTCTGGAGCAAGTTAGGCAATATTACTTCGTGGAGCATGGTTATCCATACAATTCAATAGTACTTGTCAATTGTGCCGAAATTTAGCGAACACAAATTTAAGACGTTGGATGTATGTCTTGGGGTCGTTTATTCTTTGAAGCTGTTGTTGTGTTTGACTTAGCATAAGAGGTTAAAAGAAGGCTTATATTATTGATTGATAAGGACTTGAAGTGTTGAACTGATAAGATGGTAGTACTTTTTTATATCCTTTTCTAGATATAATGGTTATCATCATCTGATAATGTAATAGGAAACAATGAGTACCTTAAAAAGCGTTTGTATTTTGGGTTTCTTTGGTATATAATACATTATTGGCAAACTGACATAGAGGGAAAAGGAAATCATTCAATTGAGTTAAATGATTTCTAGAGAAATACTGTAAGTGACAGTCTAATAGTTGATCTGATTTATTGAAGATAAGCTCTAAATATGCCACCGTAAATGGATATGGTGGTTCAGTTTATTTTGGCTTTCTTTTGAAGATACATTGTTGTCATTGTAAAACTGGCATATATGGAAAATGAAAGCATTCATTTGAGTTTTATGAATTCTAGAAAATTCCTGTACGGTGTACTTGCTTAATGATGGGTCATATATTGGGGATAAGCTCTAAATATGCCACCTTAAATTGATAATATGCTCAACTGAACCCCTAGATATGCAAACGGGGGTGCATACAATCAAAATGTGCACCAAAGCTGATATAATTGAGCAAAGTTGTATGTGGATTGCTGTCAGCTTATATCTATGTTTTCTCTGTCAGTGTGAGACCAGTTTAACATCTGACCACCCCCATGTTTTAACTATTCCATTTTCCAATGATGGCATTATAATTTTATTTTTCTCTCCCAGGTGATATCCCCTCCGGAAGTTCCAAAGGTTCGACTATATATGGGATCGCTGGAACAATTAGGTTACTTGCAGGTACTATGTCAGACCAGTTGCATGCACCTTAGTGATTTTTACTTCTTTCTTTAGTTTAGCTTCCCCTCAGAGAACTAATCTAGTCAATTGATTGGTTTGGTTAATGCTTTATCTGTATATGTTTGTAAGGCTCTATGCATTTGTTGATGCAGGCAGCTAGATTGCTAGATGTATCACTCAGGTTTTTTGCTATTAAAAAGGGGTTCTGTTAAAAATGAAAGAAAAAGACTTTGGAGTGAAAGGAATAATAGACATTGGATAGTTACATATTGTTCACTTGGTCAGTGGTGTAGCAAAGAACCCTCTGGCATATTTTCAGAACTTTATGTCCTTTCTTTGTAACTTGTAATGATAATGGAGTTCTTGTGTATTAGTATTATTCTTATAATGATATTTTGAGATTACTTATAAGTTATAAGACTAGAATAAGAGAATGCAGAGGGGAACAAAATGAAGTGAACACGTTTAAAGACTGTATAGGTAAACGTAACTTCGATTAGATATCTTGTGTTATCTTATCCCCTATTTTGGAGTTGTTCATGTTCGATTGGTGCATTTAGTTTGGAATTTCTTGATAGAAAAAATGACAAAAGAGGAAGAGTGTTATAAACTTCAATACATATTATGCCTGTTTCTGTTTGCCATTTTGGATCTGATAAATATGGATACATTTCTCCAACAGGTATGTATATACTAGTTATAACTTCAAGAAAGGAAGTGGGCACATATCTTGGTTTTCCTGTTTTCCTTGTTACATCAATGAAGTTTCTATCTTGCAATGAGGCATCAAGATTATTAACCACTGAAGAAGTATGGTTTCTCATGCTGTTCTCATTCACTTGTTTGTTTGAGCTTGTTATGGTGTAGCACTTCCACTTATCTTTTTGCTTTTCTGCAGAAAAGAGATGAAAACTATTTTATGACCCTGTTAAGAATAGTAGAATCGACTCCGGGCTTGTATTATTCTTATGGAACAGATATAACAATCAAGTAAGATACTATCTAGTCATCTCCTCTTGCCATACCTAATTTAGTCTAGATTTCTGATAATGCTTGCCAGCCTGCAGAGGAGATGCAAGCTTGCAAAAGGATGGATGAGCAAACCAATCTGGAAGCAGGTAAATAAGGTTGATTACAGTGTTTTCAAATGTTTTCTGGTGTTTGGCCATCCTGGACCATACAAATATCTAGTAGCATGTAATTTGGAATATCCTTGGAAAATTAATGTAATTGCTCGTATATGAACTGGTTTGTTAATTAAAATCCAGGATTGATCACCAGGCTTAAAGAATGTAGTTTGGTTATTCAACTTATTGTCATTTCCTTGTCATTTACTTTATTATCAGTAACCCTGATCATTCAATGTCTGTTAACTGCAGGGTGATCCTCGGTTTGTTTGGAATATGAATATACTGGAGGAACTTATTGAAAACAAGGTTCGAAACAATTGCCCCCTTGTTGCTGTCTATGAAATGGAGAAGAGTGCAATTATTCTTTCTTTCTTCCCCAATCCCCATTATTCATTTCTATTTATACTGAGTGCTGTATAGTGACTATTAGTTTTGCTGCAACTCTTATCTGATTATTCTACTTCTTTTTTTGCAGCTCGATGGATTTATCATCCCTTTATTACAAGGAAATATCCTTTCTATTCTCGCCTCCCCAACTCTTTAATCTCCTTCTATTCACACATGCACACGCACACAGATCATTTGTGTTATTATATATGCAACCACTTACTGTAAGTACTGCGAAAGACTGAGCATCCATGTACGAGAATTATGTATTTGCTTGACTGTTGCTAAAGCTTCCAGACTGGACAGCTGAAGTTGAAAAACTCACCTGGTGTTGTTACATTAATTTCGAGGAGGTGTACTCGGCGTCTAGGTACAAAAAAGTTCTCTAGTTCATAACTAGTTTCTTGTTTATGTCGATCTGGTATCTCCCTTTAAAAACTGATCATCATGCTTCTGTATGCAGGGACAAGAATGTGGAGAAGAGGAGCCAATTTAGAAGGCGATGCTGCCAATTTCATTGAAACCGAGCAGCTGTTAGAATATGAAGGCCATATCTCCTCTTTTCTACAGGTTTTCCTCAATTCTGACTGCCCTTCTGTAGGAGATTAAAAGAAAGTGCAAGGTTGTTTGTTTCTATGGTTGCCCTCCCTCCTCTCCCGCTCTCTCTCTCTGTAGTTTCTTTTGGGTGAAGTCTTATGTCTTTCATAAAAACTATATTTCGAAGAGCAGCAGATCATATACTTTTTCCCAGGGGTCAGTGGCTGTAATTAACCTCCATCATAGTAGTGATTGATGCAAATCCAAATCCATCATTCTTACTTCTTTTGTAAAAATCGAATCTAGTGAAACTCAAATTTTCAGTTTCCATGACTACTTATCCCCCCTAACTAAAGGCACTGTACGTATGTTTTTGTTTATGTATAGGTATCTATAGTGAGTCGTTTTCCTCAATGTTGGTTATGGTTCCCTATCAAATTAGTAATTCTGGGTGTTGTGTATGGATAAATTCAAATAGTTTGACTTAACATCCTGAAGTGGATTGATGCTGTAAACACTTCAGCTTTTACTTGTTCTTATTTATTGTACTGTAATTGTGAATAAAGTTCATATATCACTCCATTCTCAGGTTCGGGGGTCAATTCCACTCCTGTGGGAGCAGATTGTTGATTTGAGCTATAAACCACGCCTCAATATCATTCATCATGAACAGACAGTACGCCTTTAACTTTACTTCGCATTACAATTTATTGTTTTCTGCATTTTCTTTTATTCATTTTTGTCAAATAGTTTTTTCTTTTTTCTTTCTTCTTTTCATTTTGCCGTCTGCTGTGCATGAATATCACACAATTTCTATTATCCTGTATTGCCAGTCCAAAGTTGTGGAGCGCCATTTTAATGATCTTCTGCAAAGATATGGAGGTTGTGTTGCAGTTGACCTGACTGATAAGGTTAATCATTCTTCATATCTCTAACTGTTGGTAGTTGATGCATCCACAATTCTCTTTGTTTTGCTCTCAGTTTCTTGAACATTACCAAAGGTGAAAATGACCCTGGATATATCCTTTGTTTACTGTACTCGATGTGTAGGATAATCATATTAATATGCTCAGATTCATCTATGTCAAATTAGTTGTCTGATACTCTGATTGGATGATTAAATATGACATATTATAATTCTGCTATACTTGGTGTCTATAAAAAAAAAAGAGCAATCTGTGTGAGGGAGGAAACATTGATCTCTGCATAAAGTTTTTTGCTAGTCCTCCAGGCTTGGCTCGTAGTTCTATAAGAATTGCAGTTTATCATACTTTTCTTAGTTCCTGTTTATTTCTATCTTGTAGGTTGGATCTGAAGGTTTGTTGAGTAATGCTTTTGCTGAAGAAATGCAAAAGCTTCCTAACATTAGGTGAGTTATTAGTAGATTTCTAATGCAACTCACCTCACATATATACTTCACAAAGAAATAACACACTTTGAAATTCAAAGTTGGTATTAATGTCAACTAGAAGTTCAAATTTCAAATGTTTGCTGTGTCATAGTATCAGGTTCTTACAAACAGAACTGGTACTGGGTTCCTCGAACTGTTTAATAGAAAGAGAACTCCTAATGGATAATATGTCATGTCTCATTTCACAGTATCTTGGTTTCATCATAACCCGACACCTTTTCCATTTCAATCATGCTTTGAAAGAGAGTGCAATACAGTAACTTTTATAGTTCGTGTGCTATTGCCTCAGATACGTCCCATTCGACTTTCACCATTCTTGCGGCAACGGGAACTTCGATAACATACATATCCTATATGATGAAATATTTGAGGACTTCGAGAAGCAAGGGTAATTTTTGGTCATTATTCATGTCTGACTCTTCACTTACCATTTTCCTGAAATGGGCGCAACAGTGCTACCATACTGGATCTTCATAAAACAATTTAATATTTACTATTCCAGCTGAGCAGATACTTTCTTCAAGATTCTGAAGGGAATGTTTTAGCAGAGCAGGAAGGAATAATCAGGTCAAATTGTATCGATTGCCTTGATAGAACAAATGTTACACAGGTATGAGGGAGCCTTTTCATCTCATTATTCACAATGATTTTGTGTACTTATTGGAACTATTCCACGATGAGTTATTCATAATTTCATATACAACATTACATGTTTCATATACAGAGCTACCTGGCACGGAAGTCTTTAGATTTTCAGCTGCAGAGAGTTGGTGCTCTTTCTTCAACCGAGACTATTTCAATGTTCGCTGAAGACTTTGAAACTTTTAAGACTTGTACGGACTGCAGAACTTTAGTAATTACACCAAAATGCATGTGCAAAAAAGGTTTTTCCTTGTGCTGAACCATGTCTGTCTGTTTCAGTATGGGTGCAACAAGGGGACGAGATAAGCCTCGAGTATTCTGGAACCCATGCTTTGAAGGGAGACCTCGTTCGGTAACACCCAGACATTTTATGTACTATTAATTGTACTTTAAACAAATAGAACTCCTAAGAGGCCATGGAAATTGTTGATCTGTGGTTTTCGATCTTATCAGGTACGGAAAACAGACGATGGCTGGAATTATAAAAGATGGAATTAGTGCCATCTCAAGATATTACTTGAATAATTTTCAAGATGGCGTTCGACAGGTTTCCCTTATCACTCATTGATTAGTTATGATCTGATAATCTTCACATACTAATAATCCAAATTTTTCTTTATTCTCTTTAGGATGCAATTGATCTTATCAGTGGCCGCTACACTGTAAACAGAAACGGCCCCTCTCCATCCCAGCCTAAAGGATTTGACTCAATTTCTGTAAGCAATACTACCCTTGATGTTAAGGAATCTTGAGATTTCAGTTTTTCCTTAAAAAGAATGTGTTCTATGCTTTAATTAATTGATACACAATAGTCTGTACTGTAGCCTGTAGGCTTCCTCTAGCATAACAAGGAATTGTTTTTGTGTAAAGCAAACACGTTCTAGAGAAGGCATTGCAGTAGGACTAGTGACTACAAAACTAAATGACAATAAGACTTTCAGTTTTTTTGTATGTATTCAGGATTCTCATTTCATCAGAACATCTATAACTATGTAGGGGGCTTTGTTGATGTCAACCATAAATCAACAACTTAGAAAAATGTTTAGTTTGAATTTTGGATATGCAATGACTGCTACTTCTCCACTGTGAAATTTCAGTATCTTCCAGTAGCATCAGCTCTAGTCATTGGAGGACTTACAGTGACATCGATTACATTGAATCAAGGTATAGTTATATTTCTTTTTCATGTTGAATGATTCCAGAACGATTTTTCCTTTTACACAGCCAATCATACTTGTTGAATTCTGCAGCCGGACGGAATGCCCAACATTATCTGTCATCTATGGTATGCGCTGGCGTAACTGCAGGGTTGATGGCATTGGTCAAATCCAATGGGAGGCAAATTTGTTCAAGGCCTCGCCTTTGTGGTTTATTTTAGCTGATTATCTGGCAAACTCTGTACAATATTTTTAGTGCTAGAACATAAAACCTCAATACTTCCGACTCTGAGTCGTGCTAGTATTGCAGTCACTGTCTCACAGATCCATCTACCTACAAAATATGTAACCATTTCATGAGGTCATATCCTGCTTAAGGTTATGCTGAATTTGCGGAAGTTCAAATGAATAATTTATGCCTGAAATACTGGCATTGCTGGTAGATGTATTATGTATATATGCTTTGTTGTTTATTTGATCCATTGTCTTTAATACTAGTTCTGCACCACTATACAAGTATACATTATAGGCTGGTATTCCATTTTAGTTCAACTACTGTAATAATGAATTACAAACAGACTTAAAATGTAAAAACGGCCGATTAACTGAGATTAGAGTTGTATTTACAAAACTCATTTTGCATTAAAATAAAGAACGTTAAAAACCTAGTTGGTAGAGAGTTCCCCTAAAAAAAAGTTCGACTGGATTAGTTCCCTAAAAAAAGTTCGATAATGCTTGACTGGATTAGTGGTCAAAATGGATACCGGTATAAATCTTTAAAAAAAAAAAAGTGGTTAAAAAACAAGCGAAACTCCGTTAAAATTCTGCAACCGCGATCTAATGACCCAACTAATTTAAGCAAAATCTACAGTTTTCAAATAATACTCGTAATTAGCTTTCAATCTACAGACTCGATTTCCAGACACTTCTCCCTGTGGTGAAATAAACTCTGAAGATGGAGGAAAAGGAAGTGCAAAAATGGCTCCGTTCTCGATTTCCGCCTACACAGTAACAGATCGATGTTCGATACCCAACCTCAACGCAGTCGTCGCCTCCGGTCTCGATTTCCCTTACTCTGTAACAGTGGATAGATCGGTACCCAGCGTCATCGCACAGGTTCCTCTCTAATTCCTTACATTTCAGTCCATTTCTCTGTTCATCAATTCATAATTCTGAATTTAGAGATACATATCATGCAATTAGTTTGGTATAGATACTACTGTTGTTGATTTAGCATCTTCGTGATCATCAATGGCCTTTTACATGAATTAGCTAGTTCGGCAAGTGATAATTTGCTTATTTAGTGTTGTTCAGTTTGAATGTGCTTTTTACCAAGTAACTGTTGAGGTGATGTGCATCTAGTAATTTGTAGTTTATCATGAGATATTAGATGCATAGTTTATAGTTCATCATGATTCCGTTTCTCCGTTGATCAGGTTTATGATGTTGAATTTAGATATACTACATAAGTATTATACAAGTGTTTTGAAACGGATACAATGTTGTTGATTTATAGTTGATTTGGGAGCTATACTGGCATTTCACGTGACTACGTGAGTAACATCGTGCTTGTTACTTTTGTACAATTTAGGAATTTGTCATCGAAATAGCATCTTGTGTTAGTAAGCATTATGCATCTGATATGTCATTATGCAGCTGAGATACTCTGTCGTGGAGATTATCAGCTATTTCGGTAATTGATAATTTGTAGATTCCATTTGGAAATGCGCATGAATGTATTTTATGATGCATCTAAGTTAACACTGCGGTTAGTTTCACAGTTTATCATGAGATATTAGATAGTGCTACATTGCATGGCATTTCTAGATAACCATGGATGCTGATGCAGATCTTGTATAGTATATATTTATGAGGTAAACTCTTTTGTCCACCTTTAGATGTCCTTTTCTTACCTCAGTGTTTTGTCGAGTACTCTTTGTTAGTGAAGGGAAAGTCACGCATTATGCGTTTGTGTTCACGGAAGTTGCAAGGTAGATGAGCATTCTCGTGGTATTTGAGAAAAGTAGCACATAGGAAGAGATGAACCGTGACAAACTTGACACCACCTGGTTTATTGTGCAGATAAAAAACATAACCACATTTGAAATTGTGATCAATCAAAATTTATATCATCTTAAAGAGACTTAATCTTGTAGTTTACTTCAAATAATATATGAACTGAAACTGAATATTTTTGAATTTCCAATTGTACGAATTTTGGTTTTTAAAAATGTCATAAGTGTCTGGTCATAATAAATTAGGCCATGGTTCTATTTTGATTTATGTCATATGTGTGTGTTTCTGGCTTTCTGCATGCATCTTTTCCTAAACTCGACAAGAGTGCTTCTCTAACTTCAGAATGGTACTGATCTACGATTGATAATGTGTGCCCTTTCTTTCTGTATTGAAGTATTTGATAAAACTATATAATTAGCTTTAGCTCACTCCCGAGTCTGGACATATAACATCAATCTCCACCTTCGCAACCTTTGGCTTTCTATACTACCCCTGACAAAGAACATTAGTTTAGAAATCTGAAATCTTTGTATCATTTAAGCTTGACAGTTCATGGATTAATCCGAGAAGTGTGAGAACCACCCATGAATTTCACTCTACCATGGATATAAATTGGTGTTTCTCTGGTTATGGCAAGCATTGCATGTGCCACCAAGTCGCTCATCCTTATCCCATTGCATACGTTGCTCCACTTTCAAATCTTGTAGCGTACGTATGTTCTTTAGTTTCCATAAAATGTGACGAATTTCTGGTTTTAATTTGTCGTTTCCAATAGCTTTAAAAAAAGAATCACATGTATCCCGTCATCTGCAACAAATTAGTACTATAAAACCAACCATGGTAACCTTGAATATGCAGTCCCTTCTCTCCTCTTCTTTCTTTACAGTCTTTACTTTCTCTGTCTTTACCCTCAAAATGCCTGCAATCGCAAGAGACACCAGCGACATCAATGGATCATTTGAGATCTACATTGAAGGTTGGCTGGCTCGAACAGAAAGTTTACTCGATGAACTCATAAGGGTACGCGAAACTTGGAATGCGTCTATGCCGGAGGCTGAGATCAGGGATCTTGTTGCTCTAGCCCTGTCTCACTTCGAAGAGTACTATGAAGAGAAGTTTAGAGTGGTAAGGCGAAATGTGTATGCTGCATTTTCACCAGCTTGGCTCACTCCATTTGAAAGAGCCATGCTCTGGATTACGGGATTCAACCCTGAAATACTGTTGGATATGGCGGTAAACTCAACTGATGATCTGACTGATGATCAACTCAACACAATTCAGAGGTTAGTGCGACAAACACAAGAGCAGGTGAGGTTGCTAAACCGAGATCTGGCAAGGGTTCAGGAGAACGTGGTGTCGCTACCAATAGTAGACCTAGTTCTCCAGGAGGGGAGGCGACCGATGCTGGGGGGAGTTCCTAGAGTGACAGGGGAAGTGCCAATGTTTTTAAGGTTAGATATGGAGAATTTGGTGGTCAATGCAGACGCCTTCAGGAGGAGAGTGATCAATGAGGTGGTGGAGATACTTTCTCCTATCCAAAATGTGAGGTTCTTTGCTGCTGTATCTGAGCACCGCCTCAGGCTCCGCCGTTTCGGGCGTTTCGCAAGGCCAAGAGATGCACCGTGAAAATGGCAGGTGAATGTTGACAGGATCTTTGAAACTTGGAACGTATGGATGAGTTGATATTATGCTTTGAATGTTTCCTGCAGGTTGCTTGGTTTTTTCGCCCTTAAGTTGTTCTATGTATGTGATATGTTAAATTCAGTATCTATTAGTGTTATGTGTAATGTTAGCAAGTTGTTCCATCATTTCCATGTATGTGCTATGTTAAATTCAGTATCTGTTATTGTGTTATGTAATGTTAGCAGTAAGAATTCTGCACTATTGTAAAGCCGTTGTGTCTTGTAATATGAATAAATCTGTTTTGTGCCTAATAATGGCTGTGCATTTCAGTTCTTGTATCCGTTTGATTTTCTGAATTGCAGTCTTCTTATGACTTCCAGATAATTTTTGTTTCTGACCATTAACTAGTGGTATCATGTTCCATTCAGTTGAAGATAATTTGTCTATTCAACTACAGTAGCAAGATCTAACTGTAATGTCCCAAATTAAGAGGCTTTTTATCAACATCAAGAACATCTGTTTGAAGGTAGGCCAACTAATCACCAACAAACGTGCCCGTATATAGAGCTACATCTAATTGGAACTTGTTACGTTATTGTCCGACAGTCTCATAATTTACGACCTTGGTTCATATATTGTTGTACAATGTCAAACTGTCAATATTAGTACATTCCAAATGTCCAAACATACAAATATAATATTCTGGACATCAGATGCATTTCTACAGACGGCTCCTGTTTCCCAATGCAGCTGGCTTGAAACTAGCAATTCCAGTGATCTCCCTCCCGGTAACTAAGGTGTTGATATCATAAGTACCTTCATAGGTATATATTGGTTCCAGATCACAGAAAGCCTGAGCAAAAATGTCAAAGCAAGAGGCGTTAAATCATTATTTGCGTGAAGTAACTCAATGCAAGGCAGATTGATATCTATGTCACCGTATAGAGCTACGTAGTAAACAATGAGGCAGATGGTAGCATACCTTTGCTACGAGAAAGTCAGCTAAAATTCCATTTCCGCCAAGTAATTCTCGTCCAAGAGCAACAGTCTCCCTTGCTGTCAAGGTAATCCATGACTGCAATGGAAAGAAATTCATCCAATAATCAGTAACATATTATATCAAGATGTATTACTAGTTCACTAACATCTTACCTTGCCCAAGCTGGCTTGACCAGGAGTCATTTTATCACTCTCATAAAGCTTGCATAGGCGCCATCCCATAAGAAGCATTGCTTGAATATTACTTAACATGCGGACCAATTTTTGTTGGTTGATTTGGAAAGCTGCCAGTGGAGCACCAAATTGCTTTCTCTCTTTCAAGTACCTTCCAGCATGAGAAAATCAAACTTAAGTAAAACCATAAGATCGAATTGAATTCTACACAAATGTCACTGAAATTAAGTCAAAAACAATTTATTTGGATAGTTCTAACAGATATGACCACAGAGAAGTCTCCACAGATTTATTTGGAAAATAAAGCGTTTATACCTGTGACACATATCATATACGCCCATTGTTATGCCGATAGGCTGCCAAGCAACCATGACACGTGAAACAGCAAGGACCTAACCATGTAAATCATGAACCAGTCAAACCAGCCGGGGAATGTGATACATGCAAGAAGACAATAGACTATAGACACATATACACCACTATGAAGATGAAAGTCCCAGCTAATGGAGCACGCATTACCTAACTTCTTCATACGAGAGAATTTACAAACAGAATGTAAAGCTTCTATAGAGAATATGCAAAAATATCCTCAGATCGATACTCTCATACCTTGCTTGTATCCTGAAAAGATTTAACACCGGGTAGTTTGTCTTCATCAGGGACAAAAACATTCTTCAAAAGGATATCTCCGTTTTGCACAATCCTCAAGCCAATTTTATTTTCTATTTTTGTAGATTTTAGACCTGGAGCGTTCTTCTTTACTATAAATCTGCAGCAGGTGTAAATCTGGAATTAGTGATATGACTACAGAGAAGGCTTCTTATGCCATTGTTAGATGCATGGCATGATAATATATTTAGCAGAAAGTGATTAGACTAAATACATACTATGCTAGTACTTCTTCTTTTTCAGTCAACAATAGCACATAGGAGGCAGGGAAACCAGCAAAAAACACTACAGAATAAACGAAAGATATTATGTACTTCACTCACCCATTTATTTGGTTTGTTGAAGGATCTCTTGCAAAAATGATTAAAATATCTGCAAAAGTGCTGTTTCCTATCCAGCGCTTTTGGCCATTGAGTATCCAACCTCCATCAACCTGAAATTTGAAGCCTATTAATTAATCCAAGAAGGACAAAGTATGACAATACAATTGCAAACACAAAAGAATCTATACATAGAGTTCTATTGAAACCTCATTTACATGATATCTTAAAACTGTACACATATACATTATTACATATATACAAATAAGAGAACATGAAAAGTAGATGACCCAGACCTTCCGTGCAGTTGTCTTCAAAGCACTTGCATCACTACCATAATCAGGTTCTGTAAGAGCCTAAGGTTCAGAGAAACACATACAATTAGTGTTAACATATGAGGAAGACTCTGCACGTTCGGGCAAGAATATGTCATAAGCATCAAATAGCATTCTCACCCAGCAAGCTACAGTCTTCAGTTCGGCGAGAGATGGCAAATATTTCTGCTTTTGTTCCTCTGATCCACAGTGTGCTATCCTCAACAGACCAGCATATCTTAGAATGTTAAGCATGCGGCACACATAACCAAGACAGAAGCTGCTTGAATGAATAGCAAAACTTACCAATAGTAAGCATTCCCAAAGAAGAATGCACCAATATGAAAGTAGAGCAGCTGGCATCAACTCTCGCAAGTTCCGCAGTAGCAAGAGCATTAGCAGTAATTGATAGGTTGGGACAACCATAGCCCTGAAATCTAAGTCCAATTAGAACCACATACCCCTAACCTCAACCCTAATGTTCACAGAGAAAATAAAAAATAAAATAAAAAAATCTCAAATTCAAGAACCTTGATACTACCACCAGCAACTCTCAAGGCACCAAGCTTCGGAACAATTTCAAATGGAAATTCTGCCTTCTCCCAATACTGAACAGACAAATCAACAAGTCAATCCATGCCAGTTAAGTGAAACATACAAAATTTTATAATCAAATACAGATTCCAATTATCATTTCCTATACATAGTTTCTAATCCACACCCCTTAAGTAAGTAATACTGCTAGCATATAACAAATTCATCGTGTGTTTCATGCATAATGAACAACTCACAGTCTTACACGCATAATATAAAACGCAACTGCAAAAATGATGATCACAGGAAATCCTTCATTTATGTTGATTCCTAATTCACACGTCTTAAGTCAGTAATAGCACAGAACAATGTCACCAAGTGTTTACATATCACGATTCACGAGCACATAACAAATACACAACTATGTGTAACTATGATCATAGAATAACCGAATAAGAAGAAAACCTTGGCCATAATCGGAGCCACTTCCTTCTCCATGCACTCACGAACTCTCATCCGTATAGCTTGTTCCTCAGGACTTAACAGATCATTCAACCGATAATAATCAGATGCTGCCAAATAAATAGCATAACCTCAGTCCAGCGGTAAAATAACTAATAGCATCATCAAAATTTCCATAAACATTGCAAATCTTACTGCAAGGAGGGAAAACCGAAGCAGGAGTAGCTTGTGGAAAAGCCACAGAAACATCTAACGGAGGCAAATTAAAGTAATCGCTCTTCTTCGCCTCTTTGAGCACATCCTCTGCATCATCATCATCATCATCAATTTATCACATGAACAATGATTTCAGTCAAATTAACTCTAAGTAATTCTAGTATAGATTTCTAGATATCAAGTGATTTCAATCAAATTAATATCAGAGCTAATAGATTAACCAATTTACATATCGAAATTAGGCGAGTTACTCGATCTCTGAATTGAATTGCAGTGGGCGAAAGTACAGTCGGAATTTGAAAGGTTGAGATTAAACACGAAAATTAACTAGAGAGAGAGAAATAGTAGATGAAAACATTGTAGAAGATGAAGATGAATAATACCTTCGAAGATGGGGAAATGAATAATACCTTGAGCTTTAGACGGAGGAGCTTTCATGGCGATGATCGAATAGAGATTCAGATAAGTTAGCAGAGATGATGAATTGGACAAAGTCTGGGAGAATGACGAGATTGAGAAACAAAAAATGGTTCAGAGTATGTTTTATCGTGGTTAATGATTTTGGATTTGTATTGACTTAAACGGAATAAATTGGCACGCAACTCTATGTCATCAGCTTA